>JASCZI010090848.1:573-50541 GCA_036250425.1 Stylosanthes scabra
GCTTGTCTAGCGCTAGGTTAATTAGATTGAGAGATCTCTTAATTTATGCTAGCTAGAAATTGAATCACATAATAATTAAGTCTAACTAGAGATAGTCAAGTTAATTGTTATGCAACTAAAATTCTGTGAGTTAAAATTGGATTAGAACTAGTTTGGCTAGAGTGACATTTAATCTAATCTAAAATCACTTTTGAGACTCATAAAAGTTAGAATCTGATTTAGGGCTTCATCTAGTTATTTGATTAATTGACTAAGAGATTAGCTTTTGATTAGGTAATTGGAAACTTAATTACTAAGAGATTAGGATTTAGTTACTCTAGATTCGTTGTGCTTTGATTTCTGAAAACCTTAGAATTGTGATTGAATGTATACATTGGCCCTCAAGGGAAAGACATCTCCAAAGCTCTTAACATTCCATTCCATTGATTAATTCTCAAGTAATATTTATGTACTATGTTCTTATTTAATTCTTAAATTTCGAATTCATCACCATTCTTCTCCGAGGTTTTATTTTGATCTGCTTAGATTGATTGATAGATAGTATTGCTTGGTCCCTTATTCCTCGTGGGAACGATACCCACTTCACCGTGGTATTACTTGAACGATTCGGTATACTTGCCGAGGTACCATGCGTACTCATAGAGTGAATGCATACGCATCAGTGTGACTGTGCAAATTCTTCTCCTCGAGAAGCTGTTGCGTGCGCATGAGGGTGTGGTGGTGCATACGCATCACACCCCCTTTTTATGTACAAACCTTAAACCTAGTCTAATTATGCTTTAACAGTCATCACAATTAATCAAGCAAATATGCAATAAATTTAGACAGAGTGTAAAGTTAGAAAGATGTTACCATGATGGGTTGTCTCCCACCTAGCACTTTTGTTTAACGTCTTTAAGTTGGACGTGTCGGTGTTGGTTGGCATCACTTTCACTTAGAGTTGTTCTTCACCAAATGAGCGTCAGCTCCCTTCTTTTGGCGAAGGCATTTCTTTAGCCCCTTGAGTTTTCTGAACAGTTCGCTGAGGCTTGAGCATCTGATTTGTGCTTCACCCTTTTCCTCTTCAGTTTTATCTCTCTTCTTCTTCTTTCGGTTTCTTCTGATCTTTTTCCCCTCCATCCTCTTTTTTTTGGGGTTTGATCCTTCTATTTTTCTTGTTCCTTTCCTCTTTTCCAGAGTTGACATCGCTTTCTTCTTCTTATCCTTTTTACTCTTGGATGACTGAATCTTGAGCTGCCAGTTTTTCTTATCAGCTTCCTCTTCCTCGCTCTTCTTTTCTTTGCTATCCTCTTTTTCTTTTTCCTCTTCTTATCGATTTTCAGCTGGTGAAGGCCTTTCTTTTCAGGTTCTGGGGAATCGTCGAAATGGAAGATTTCTATTATGTTCCCTACCTCGAAGGTAAAGATCTCCTCATGATAGTTCAGCTTGAATCCTCCTGATTTCAGGAAAGGTCTTCCTAAGAGCACTTGTGGTGTACCTCCATTGTCCTTCTTTCCTGGTTTAATTACATGGAAGTCTATCGGGATTATCAGTCTCCCTATCCTGACTTTTACGTCTTCTGCGATCCCCACCACTGACACGACGCCGGCGTCTGCGTTGGTAAAGATCTCTTCAGCTTTCTTGAGTGTCCAAGTTCCAGGAACTTGTAAAGCTCATATGGCATCACACTACTACAGGCTCCAGGATCACACAAGCATTCACGCACTATTGCATGCTTAATCTTACAAGTTACTAGGCACGGGCTAGGGTCTTCACATTTAGCAGATATCTCTTCCTTAAATCTTTTCTTGTTAAAAAGGGTTGCAATGAAGAAGGGCTTATCATGCTAATCATCGGTTTCAACTTCTTCAATTTTGTCTTCTACGTCGCTCTCCTCTTCTGAGTGGCTATCGCCACTTTCTTTTTCTCTTTCTTGAGCTTCGATAGTTCGACCAGAAAATCGTACAGCCAATCTTCATTTTCCTCTTCGTCTTCAGACTCTTCACCAGGATCTTCTTAGAATCTTCTTCATCTTCTTCCTTTCTTCCGACCTCATCTTCTCCAGACTCGTCACTGTATACCCCTTCTGATTCGACCTCGCTTTCTTCATCATCTGAGTCTGCGAGTTGTGCTATGAGGTCGTACCAAAGGTTGTAACTTCTCTTTTCCCCATCATTTACATTTCTCCCTTTCTTCTTTTTCTCATGTTATAGCGCATTTATACCGCTTTTCAGGTTTTGAGAAGGTTGTGCTAGGGTGTATTTGCGTCTGGTGGAAGAACTTGAGCTGGTGGACTGGTGGTATCCTGCATCATTTCGTATAACTTGGATATCTGCTCTGCTATTCTTCTCTGTATTTTCTTAATTTCTTGGTTTTCCTTCTGGTAGATGCGCATGGCTTCTTCAATGCTGAGTGGAGGATTATTGGATGGATAAGGTTGTTGATGATTGTGTGGTGGTTGATATCAAACATTCTGGTTATTCTGAGGTTGACTGTAAGTATAGGGTTGTCGTTGTTGGCCTTGTTGTTGCGGAGGTGGATTTCCACGAGTGAGCTGATTATCTCGCCAGCCTTGGTTACGGTACTGCCTGTTATATGGAGGGTTTGCAGTAGGTTCAAAAAAATCTTGTGTGGCAGCCACTATATTATCATCCTGAAGCTGTGGGCATTCATCCGTGTGATGTGAGTCACACGAACCAATCCCACAGTGTCTGGTGGGTTTTACATATGAATTATTAGAGTTCTGCTTCAGGGTAGATGTATATGCCTGTTGACCCTCTTTTATCTCCTGCACCATGGCTACCACTTCCGCTAAAATTTTAGCCAGTATGTCTGATTCAGATGGCGCGACCTCGTGTACTCCCCTATTCTTTGCTCTTGTGCTGAAGTGCTGATTGGCATCAACCACTGTTTCTATCATCTCCCATGCCTCTTATGGTGTCTTGTTCATCAAAGCTCCTCCACTGGAGGCGTCGATCATTGCCTTATCAGTGAGTGTCAATCCTTCGCAGAAATAGTTGATAAGCAGGAAATCAGATATCGAATGATGGGGGCACAAAGCGAGCAACTTCTTGAACCGCTCGTAGTATTCGTGCAGAGTTTCCCCATGGAGTTGTGCAATCCCAGAGATTTCCTTTCTGATAGCATTCGTCTTGGAAAGCGAAAAGTACTTTTCCAAGAACCTCTTCTTGAAGGTTGACCAATCAGAAGTTACATCAGCAGGCAGTGTATGGTACCAGTCCTTCGCCCTATCATCCAAAGAGAAAGGTAGAGCGAAGGCTTTCACTGCATCGTCATCACCACCGGTCCTTCTAGTGGTGGCACAGATAACCTCAAAGTCCTTGATGTGCTTGATGGGGTCTTCACCCGGTCTGCCACAGAATTTCGGCAGAAGGTTTATCAAGCCGGACTTGAGTTCAAAGTTGGCATTAAGTTCAGGAAATCGGTTGGGCTGGTTGTCGAAAGCTGTGCTCGCACCACCCAACTGTTTAAGAGTTAGTCGTTCCGCCATGGTAGAGGTACCTGAAACGGAAGAACTGGATTGTGTATCAAAATCGGAACTAGAATCAAAAGAATAAAAATGATTCTTATTCAATGCCAGTCTCGCAAGTTTAGCTCGACGCCTGGCTTGCCTTGTTCGGCGTAAAGTTCGTTCAATTTCAGGATCAAACAATAGCGAACTAGGATCCGAATGCGACCTTAGCATACAAATAACAACTCAAAAAGAAAAATAAAAACAGTATATATAGTATTCACAGACAATAAAAAACAAACAAATATTCCGCTTCCCCGGCAACGGCGCCAAAAACGTGACACGCCCGCTCGGATGGCGATGCTTTCGTTGTTGTAGTCTGAAAGCACCGTTCCACTTGCAGGCGATGTCAGGACGTTTTAAAAAGAGGTGTCACAGGGTGCAACCAAAATACCGAGTAGGACTCGGGTCGTTCTACTCAGGAAGCGAAAGGAAAAGTTTATTTTTGATTGGGGTTGGTTGCAGTTGAGTTTGTTTGTAAGCAGTTTGCAGGTTGAAAGCAGTTGAAAGCAGTAAAAGCAGTTAAAAGCAGTTAAAAAGCGGCAAATGATCTGATAATAAAAGGAGTATCCCGGCCATGAGTTGAAATATTGTGCATCACTATCATTGCTGCTATGTCCCGGATAGATTATACACCCCCTAGGAGGAACCTCTGCACTTCCTTGACCAACTAGTTGTGTAGCAAACAACCCACAATACCGAGTCCAACTCACATAGGTGCAGGTGTTGATTGGAGTTCGTGATTCAACCCCGACTCCCAAGAATACCCGCTGTCACCGGTACAATCCTGCTGTCACCAGGACCTCTTGCGCGTAAGCGAAATATGGAGCCTCTGATCTATGCCCAGGTACTGACAAACTCTAGAGGATCCCCACTATCACCGGGTCAAACCTGCTGTCACCAGGTTCCCAAGCACTTGTGCCTGTTGTCACCGTTGCGAACCACGTACTGTAAGGAACTGCCACTATGCTAGCAGGGGTGTCTTACGATAGCTTTACGGGCTTGACCCGTTCCTTCCCCTCTGATCCGTTTGGGACTCGCAGCTCTGGTCATTTGCACATTTCACCTTACAGCTGAGACACTATAGGACTCTACTCACTAATTGCGGAAATCATAAAAGCAGAAAAATAAATTGACAGCATAACAGTATATAAAAATCGCGGTTTGCAGGAAATTAAACGGACAGAATAACTGTAAAGTAAATTAATTGAAATTGAAGTTTGATAGAGTAACAGTAAAAATAAACAAACAAGTAATAAAAATAAAAAGTCTGGCTAGTGAATGGACAATAAAACCTAAAATGAAACCCTAAAAACTAAGCTAAATGTGGAAGTGGGCTCCCTTGAAATGGTGAAAGGCTCCTCTATTTATAGATGCTGGAATTGACCTATGCGTATGCAAGGAGGCTTCATATGCGTATGCATAGGTGCCGAGATCAGCAATTGGGCGTGCCGCCCACGCTTGGATGCGTACGCATGGCTCCATGTGATGCGTACGCATAGGCTCCAGTAATGGCCTTCTAGGTTTGTTGCAATCCTTTCGTTCCTTTCGCTCTCTTCGGCCACTTCCGCTCCGAACTCCGCCTGCTAAATCTTGAAACACTTAAGCACACATATCAAGGCATCGTGTGGAACGGGAAACAGTTCAAAACACAGTAAATATTGACCGAAATAGCAGATATTACAATTACAGCCCGAAGGAACTACTAAGTGCAATTTGACCTATTTTGCTAGTGTTTAAGCGATGAAGATGTGACAATTAATCAATTAAAGCAGTAAAATAAACCGTCGGAACGGGTTTCATCACTGCGGTAGTGGTTGGAGGAGGCTGAAAGATGGGGGGAGATGCAGAGAAGGGAGAAGAGGGAAGATGATATGATTGAGGTGAAATGAATGAAAAATTAGGGTTTCTAATTAGTAGTATGTTTATATAGAGGGATATTTATGTAATTTTATACATAAATAAAACTTTAAGAATCATTTTGTCAAAAAAAAAAGGTTTAGGACCAATTTGATTTTGGCTCAAAACCTTAATGACAAAAAGAGTAATTATCTTTTTTGAAAAAGTCTGCCTGTTTTAGACAGGTAAATGGATCTTTCTCGACATGTTCGCTGCCCCATTTTGACGGGATATTAAATAGAGATATGTGATAAGAGAGAAAGTCTTGGTAACCAATATATTTGGGAGCAAATGCACTTGATGGTGATGATAAATGAGTTACGGGTGATAATTCATATATTATGTTGGTGATCATTTTTATTGTGTTTGAATGGTATGTTTTTTAATTTCGAATGATAATTTTTTAAATTTTAGATGATAATTTAATTATTGGCTTACTAAGAGCTCTCTAATGTTGATTCTGTAACATTGTTGATAATAAAAACATACAGAACAACAACAAATATACTTTTATAAATGAAAAAAAAACACAAAAAAATATAAATGACTTCTTAATATCCATTATTATTTCAATTCACAAATTATATACTTATTTAATTTTTTTATATAACTAATAATATTAAATGATATTTTTAATTTAAATTAAGTTAAATTTTCCGTGCAAGACACGGGCAAATACACTAGTTACCAAGTAAATAAAAGTTGTATGTTCCATAAACTATAAAACTATCATTTTTATTCTCCAAGATTAATGTGACTAAGATCGTCTTCTTCATCTAAAACCACAATCCCTTCTCCATCTTCTCCAGCAGCAATAATTACTTCAACTTCTTGTTTATCTCCTATTATTGATTTGCCTTTATCATTAAACTTTATATTCTAGTTTCTCGGACCTATAAATAAAAAATACATCAGTAAATCATCACTATTAAATAAATAAATGGTAATATAATTATATAAATTCTTCTTCAATTTGAAAATATCTCTTTTTCTTTTTTTTTTTTTGAACTCCTTCCTCCAAAGTAAAGCACTCATCATGTACATCTATCCATATATGAAGAATTAAGTGGCAAGCAAGGTTCCTCTTTCTCAGTAATTCACTTATCATCTGATTTAATATCTGATAAGCATATAGGATCATAAGTTTCTCTCATTTCTTCTCTACTTTTTTCTCTCATTTTAAGTTGAAGATTATACTTCACATATACAAGTGCATTTAATCTCTGTTACTCCAACTGATTTCTTCTCTTAGTGTATACTTGGTTAAATGTACTCATTTGGAATCACAACCATTGGATTAGCTTTTCTATACTTCAATGTGATGAAAAAGAAATTGCCAATGGAGAGACTTTCTATTCCTCCAATATCATGCAACATCACCTTAGTATTGTCATATAGGAGCTTTCTGTGGTGATGAAAGTATAAACTGAACCACCAAAAACAGGTTATGGAAGGAATTAATAAAACACCATAGATTAGTTCACAATTATTCTTTTTGTGAGTAGACACTGAATTGACAGGTCTGCATAAGGACTAATACTGCTCTCCATGTGATGTACACGTCCCAACACCCGTGAATAAATAATTTTCACAACATGCAATAAATACAAACATGCTAATCAATTTCCTACTCGACAATAATTAGTGAAATAAATATTTATACTTTCTTTCGAATATACATAATCAAAATTTAAAACTAATGTTCAAGTAATTGATGTTTTAATTGTAGAAGTTACTATAACAAAATTTGGATTAATACATTCCTTTATCAATAACAAAATTTATGTGTATAATTATTAGGATCATTCTATTGTCATGATCATAAATATCTGCATAAGATGCTTACAACATGTATCTGGCATATGAGATGACACATGCTTGTTGACCACGTGGAAAAGAGTAACACTAAACCACACTATACTCTACGGCTTCATATGATGGTTGAATTACTTTGTTGTTTTGTTTGGATTATGCCCAACTAAATGAACCGACTCGAAATTCCAACCCAAGAGGTTCTCCTTCCAACCCTCCTCACCCGGTGATAACAGCCAAAACCACTCTATCCTCCATCCCATTATAAATTTCATCGTTCTCCATTGCAGCTGCTGCTTGCCGTGCCGTTCCAGAATCGCAGATGCAATCACCCGACAACCCCGTGTTCTTCTGATGCCGTCTCGCGCCGCCGCTGTCTCGCTCAATCAAGGTATCTGCATCATTTGATTTTGGCCAGCTTCTCCCTCCCAGTCGCGCTCTGCTACTCTTCTATCTCCGTCGGTTCCCAGTCACTAATGGATGTAGAATCTTCGTCCAGTCGTCCAACCCCTACAAGAGCACCTTAACGCAGCCCACAACCTTCATTCAACCATCGTTGACAACACTATTATGTCCTCGCATCGCCGTGGCGGCCTTCTCCCGTTCCATTACAGCACCATCATTTGAAGCCATAACCTATAACAACTTTTGTTTTTTTTTATTTTTTTTTTTGTCAAAACATATGATGTTCATATCCAAAGTCTTCTTCGTGCACGTGCACCTGCACTCATGAATCGCCATTCACAACTTATCATGTGACATCGTGATCATCACATGATTACTAATGCGGTAAGCATAGCAAAATTTTCCTAACTATTATAAGGGAACTTCCACTATCATAAAATAAACAAAATCTAAATAATTTTTACAACTTAATTTAAGGGTATATTTATTAGAATTAATTCACGTGTATGACTGTATACTTTCATACATTTCTTGTTTTCTTTTTCTATTTTTATTGAGATACACTATTTTTGTTGAAGTATTATTTTTTGTATGTTTTATTCATGTATTTTATGAATTTTTTTATGTTAATGTTTATATTTTTCGTGTTCTAAATGAGATTTATGAAGGTGTACATTGATATATGTAGCATTAACATATTTATTATAACTCCTAGCTACTATTAAATTGAAAAGGGATAAAAAATGGAAAATTAGTAAAAAAAAAAGTTCCAATTACTTGATTATCTATATATTTAATAAAGTAAATAAAACACCTTTCATAGAAGCAACATTACTTCGCAGGATTTTCCCCCTATTGTCACTATATTTCTGGATTTTTTATTCAAATAAATAAAAAAATCATATTTACAAATATATACACGTTCAAGAAATACATACAAATTTATCCTATTGTTGCATATCTCGTTAACACTATAAATGATATAGTTTTACACATATCTCATTGATATTGTATATGTCAACGAAATATCTGTAATTTTTTTTTTTTGAAATTCTTTTAACATATAACACATTGGCACAAAAAAAATTCAAAATTAAAAATTTATAAAAATTAATAAACTATATAACTATAATCCATTATATAGTTAATATGTGTAAGTTTTTTGACAGAAGTTTAAATAATGCAACCACTATTAAATTTATTTTAATCGTGTATTATGGGAATTGCAACCTATTAATATTTATGGAAAAAATTACAATTTTTAATAAAATTTAGAAGTATAAAATTTAAATTTGATCTAAATATAAGTTTGAAAAAAATTTATACCAAGAAGTAAAATAAAAGATAATTTCGTACAATATAGATCGTAAAACATTATATCAATTTTAATGGGTTGTGGTTTTATAATTTATTAATTTAAATTTCGATCAAAATAGTAATAAACATTTACTATAACTACATACTTTAATGGGTTGTGGTTTTATAATTTATTAATTTTAAAATCATTACTCATCACTACTCATTATATATATTATAATTATAATTATAATTTCTTCAACTAATTTGTAATAGTTTCACTACAAATAAATTAAATTATTTCCAAATACCAACATGTGTTCTTTCTTTCTTCTTCCTAAATTTAATTTTGTATTGTAATTCTGCATAATATAAAACTTTTAGTTTGTTTATATGTAATTATTTACTTAGTTATTTTCCAATGAAACGTTTTAAATTTTTCTATATAAAATAAGCAATTAGTGCTTGACTAATGATCAATGAGCCTGACTTTTTAGTTTATTGATATTTAATTATCGGTAATACTATATGTACATTTATTTTGGTTAATTAAATTTAATTAAATTTTTATTTTTATATTAAATAAAAAAATATTTTAGTGTCAAATAGTACAAAAAATAGCGCTGAAATAAATTTTTATTTGACATCGAAATCATTTTTTATTTAACATAAAATAAATAACTTAATTAGATTTGGTTGATCAAAATAAATATACATATAAAATTATTATTTAATTATTTACTTAGCTAAGCGTGAGCAGTAGTCCAGTAGAAATAAAGAAAAAATAGTACATGCTTGAGAAGTAACTATAGGTAAAAACATTTAAGCAGCTGTGGAACTAGGAATTTTATATAAGGGGCCAAATAAAAAATATATAATAATACTATATGCACCATTGTATTTCTTCATATATTTTATTTATAACATGAAAAAATATAAATATCAATAAATAAATTTTATTTTTCTGTGTTGATATTTATATTTTTCTGTATTAAAAATGAGGTGTACAGAGATGTACAACGGTATATATAGATTAATTCATAAATAAAATATAATTTATTAAATAATTATTTCATTGAATTTTTATCTTATATATTAAGATTCAAAATATATTATAAAGATTTAATTTTCAATATATCTTTAATGATAATACTTTATGTATAAAAATAAAGCTTCAATAATGGATATTAAAATTAATTTTCCAAAAAATGTAGTTTACAATATTGTTTATTATTTAGTAGATTGGTGAATAAAATATTGAATATTATTCATTAAATTAGATTAAACAGAATGCTTTTTTCCTTAAAAAAATAAGCTAACCATTTTAGTTTTGATGTTTTCTTAATTTTAATATATATTTTTTTCACCCACCTCATGATTAGTTATTAAAACGAACGAATATAATTACACGACTGTGTAAAATATTTTATACAGCCAGTGTATCAAAATTAAACTATATATATATTTATATATATAGTTTAGATTTTTCCCAAATTGCTTTGCGGTCATGATTTTGAGGATTTGGATGGTTGAGTGAGTGATGACCTCAGGATTGTTTTTGTATTTGTAATGTTTGATAGATACTAAGTAAGTATCTATTAGGATGAATTCATAGAATTGATGGGTCTTTCTCAAAGAAGTTGGTTTGAAATGAAATCCGGTTGGGAAAATCTTTTGAATAACTTTGTTGGAAGATTCATTCCGAACAATTAATCTTGATGTACACCTCTTTTTCCTGTACACCTCCATCCAAGTTCCAACGAACAGGTTTTTACTACTAGAACGAACAAGTTTTTAAAAGCAAACGAACATGTTTTTAACCTGTTCGTGTCAACTATAAAACATGTTCGTTGTATATATAAAAACATGTTAGTGCACGAACAGAATATTACTACTAAAACAAACAGGTTTTTAAAAGCAAACGAACAGGTTTTCAACTATAAAAATATGTTCGTTGTATATATAAAAACCTGTTCTTTTGGAACTTTGATAGAAGTGTACACCAAAAAAAGGTGTACATGTAGCATTACTGCATCCCAAAATTCAGATTCCATTTGGATAATGTTTGAAAATTTTTTTGTTGGGATATAATTGGATTGGGTATTTTGTGAACTTATTTATCGCTTGTTTGTGATTGAAACAATTACTTTTTTTTTTGGGTTTTGTATGATTTTTTTTTTTGGCAACTTGGGTTATAAGTTGGATCAGGTTAATTTATTCATCTGACTTACTGTAGATTTCAGCCTAATATTTTTTATTTATTTTTGTGACACTTTAATCTTGTAAGGTTATAAAGGTTTAGATTGAAAATGCATAATTTACTTTTGTATGCTTGGCTTGCTTTTATATATATATATAATAATTTTAAAAAAATAATTATAAAAATATTTAGATACAAAAGATTGCAATATAACTATACCAAAAGCAATAAGTATACACACGAATAAAAAATAACTAATTTTATTTGATTCCAAAACAAATATTAGATTAGTAATTTTTCTTTATTTATTTATATATATATATATATAATTAAATCAATAATAAAAAAGTTATACTATTATTTTTTTTCAAAATCTTCGAACACCATGGCCATCCCACATCCTCCCTTGGTTCCGCCGTGAATTTAGAATAGAAAATAAATTAATGAAGGCATGATTATATGTATCTTTTACTATTTTAGGAGAAAATTTAATTTTAATATATTAATGAGATTTAATAATTTTAGACATTTAACTAATTTATAATGAATTAGTTGTAGAAAATATTGTATTACTAAAAAATGTGAAAATAATATACACACAAATAATTAAATATTTTTATACACATCATTAAATAAAATAATATTTTTTATAGACACTTAATGTAGAACTCACTAATTCAAAATAATTCAACATTTTCAATAATTCTACATATATAAATAAAATTAACGTAATTCAATAAATTTAAAACTATTATTACATTATATTGCATACATTTATTTTAATTCTACCATAAATTTTACACGGAACTATATTCTCTAGTTTTTTTTTTTTTTTAAGACATGGGCACATGGTTCAAACTAGCCTACCTACATTCTCCAAAACTGACCCAGACCCAGATCCAATCTCTAATCTGAGGGATTGCAGCTGCTCTCCCGTGCTACTCCTACCTGCACTGAATTACCTCCCACAATTGTCCATGATGTACATTAGAAGATTTAACCATGATTCCCCACTTAGGATCGCCTAAGTGTTCCTCGTTAGTTTGAGTTTGAGCATGAATGTCGGTGGCCGCATTAGACCATGCAGGTAAATTCCTCGATGAAATTGTAGGTAAAGTACGTTTTAGCCAAGATTTCGAAGGAGCTCTTGCCAATGGAAGGACTAGAGGAGCGTTTGAAGAGTTTGCATCTCTCGATAACCTAAATTTGTAAGCAATTTTCTTTGTAAGTCAGTCTTTCCATCACTTGCAATGTTTAAGGTTGCCAAAGTATTGTCATCGTGGCGAGAGCTTTGAGCACATTCTTCATTGACAGATTTGGTAGCCCTTAGAATCTATAGATCAACTTCTAAGTCGCCAGTCAATTTCAAATTCCTCTGTGACACAGGATTCACAGTTTGGACCTTATAACTTCCCTTACTGCCAGGAAATCGAGGCTGTGATTCTATTTGCTTGGATTCGAGGATTTTTTACTTGAAGTCAGAACCAACTCATGATCTAGGTTATTTTCTTTGTATCCATTTTTTTGTCAAACCTACCTTTTCTAAGCATGTGTTGTTAGAATGGTGTTTCATTTCTGCCTTCTTATCATTACTGGAATTATCAAAACAAAGAAAGCTAGAGGAATCAAGAGACACTAAACTTTTGGGAGTTAATATTGTCTTCTCATCTGCAATATCCACGGGTTTGCAATCCTCAAGTGAAGCATCTATAGTAGGATTCTTATCAATCACACTGTCTTCACTTGAAGTCTTGAATTCATCCCTTTGTTGATTTGTTTGACCCTTAATTTCATAAGAATATGAAGTTGAATACTTAACCTTCTGTACGGAATCCACAACCTTAGAATTTTCTCAACAGCAGGGCTTTCACAGATAGAGTCAAATTGAGTTCTCTCAGAAGATGAAAACTCATTGCAACCTCCTCGATGTGGATCAATACCATGGTTAAATTTTTCAGGAAATCCTGCAGAATCTTTCTCTCCATTGAAGCTCGATCATCGTGTTGGTTCAAATTGTTCTGGCCATTAAAGGTAATTCCCTCATCTTGATCAATAAAGTTGTTATCTCCACTTTGTATCTACTTCTATTATTCCTAAATAGTTCTATTTGGTGATGACATTGAGTTGTGGTGGTTGCGATGGTGGTTTCTGATGGTTGATGTAGACCTCCGCCCCAGATGAAAGCGGCAGGAAGAACATATCCTGAACCTATATAGGTTAAGGAATTGATCTTTTGCTTCTGAAGTTAAGACTATAGAACCCAGTTTCCCTATTACCTATCTTCACTGCTATCCCCATAAAACAAATAATAACAGCTTATCTAATTCTTATCTATGAGATCTAGCTTTGTTCCTAATGTAAGATCTTGCAGCAATTTCCTCACTAATTAAGGTTCTTTTGATGTTCATAGGATATCCCAGTCTCCCATTTTGGGTAACAGAGCTATGATGTTGTTGAGCTGCAAATTGATGGGCTAAGGTATTAGCTTCGCTAGGTATCCAGGTAAATCTTAGCTCTTGGACTTCTTGGCTAAGCACTTTAATATCATGAAGGATGGGTAACAATTCTGCTAGCCTAGAATTAGCTTTTATAGCCTGGTATAATACTTGAGAATCAGTCTCAATTATGAGTTTATTTAATTTCATGTGTATTGCTGTTCTGAGAGCGTCTCTAACTGCAATAGCCTCTACCAATATTGCAGAATTTGCTAGCACCTTGGACATGATTGCAATGTTTAGTTTACCTTCAGCATCGCGGAACACTGCTGTCGTTGCTCCTGTTCCTGCATCGCAGTAAGCCCCATCAGTATTGCATTTGATTTGATCTACTGGAGGCGGATTCCAGGTAACTACGGCTTGGTTGTTCCTTTGATGCCTGCTTTCCTTAGTTGGTGTTTGTTGATTCCTTGTAAAATCTATTTCTTGTATGTTAGTTCTGAAAATTACCTGTGTGGGATTTATGGGTGTATCTTCAAAAATGTATTTGTTTTTGGCTTTCCATATCACCCAAAGAATGTATCCCACTTTACTGAATATAATGTATCTTTATAGTTGAAATGTGCATTTGATTTCAAAGAATTTCTCCAATCTTCTAGCCATTTCCCCAAAGATGTTACATTCTGTGAGTTTCGGCAGCATTGAATTTGCGATCCAAACCATGCAGCCATTGTCCAGTTGCATAACAAAAGCATGTGTTCCACTGTTTCCTCTTCATATTCTCTAGTTGAACCCCACACCAAAAACAATGGTTGCATGAAATCCAAACACATTTAAATCGGTCCAATTGGCGTTTGTTGTTGAGTCTGGTATACAAATGTATAATAAAAGAAGGGTCACATTATGAAATCATATATCGCAGTTTGATGCAATATAAGGCACATAAAAGGAATATTCTATCGCCAGCTGGGGCATGGAGCAAGGTCTCCAACCTTGAGTACCCGGTATCGAGCCGGGCGTTCTGCGCAAGGCCATTAATTTAAGTGGCAATCCACCGTCCAAAAAAAAAAAACGGATATTCTATCATGTCCACTAAGGACTAGGTCCATTATAGACATACCCTTGTCATATATAGGAAGAACACCAACCCCTAAATCATATTAAAAATAAAAAAAATACTATGGAACCAACATTAAAGTGTTTTTAGGAAACTAATAAATTATATGAGTTATCACTTATAACTCATATATAATATGTGTTGACTCTTTATTGACTATAATTTATTTGCTCCTAATCTTTTTCTAAAAATAATTCTCGTATATAGCTAAGAAGCAAGCACTGCACTTTTAGCCAATAAATAAATAAGTTTCTCAAAAGCGAACACGAAGCAATTTCAGTCAGTCTCATCGAACTTTAGTTGGTCAAAAATATAGTATTACTTTAATTTTTTGTGTCTATAGTATCACTGAAGAGAAAGTTTAGGAGTCTATAATTTTTTAGTCAATAAGTGGTCAATGAGTTTTTTTTTTCTTTTCTCTCTTTTTTTTTACCACCTATTATTTCCCTAATTATACTCATGGGCTTCCTATTAATCTCCTAATATTGATTCCGTAACATTACTCATTACTAATTTACTATTGCCGATTTGCCTCCATCATTTAAAATAACTTTATTATTAATTTAATTTTATGAGGACGACGAAGACCGACAATAGTCATTAGTCAATAGGTGTTGCAGGACAAACATGTTTAATTTTGACCTTGCAGTAGTCAGAAAAATGGTTATCATGCTATGTGAATTCCCTAATCCTAATTCTTCCTAATATTTCATTACTCAGTGATTTCCCTCTCTGTTCTGCACCTCCTTCGCGGAAGTATCTACGTCTTTTCTTGTACTAGTTGCTAGGAGGTTTTTTCTTTTCTGGTTGACAAGTTGCTAGAAGGTTTCGTGCAACTGATCGCTTTCTTGTACTTTAATTTTTTTTCTTAAATTCTTATTTATTTATTTTATGAAAAAACCTTTTCTTGATAATTTTTTCACTCGTATAAATACAAAATATTTTTAACTTTTTAATTTTGATGATACAACATTTTTTAACAATAATTCAATTAATATTAGTAAATTTGTAATATATAATTATGTCGTTATTTCAATAAAAGAATTATGCAATCATTTAAAAATCAATTTTTTATCCAAAAATTGTATATTTTATAGGATCCAAAATCTTATTTAAATTTTATATTTTTGTGTCGTATTAAAAAATAACAAAATAATAATTTTTTATTCTAATTTCACTAGAATAATCGAATCTGCCATAATAGAATAATTAAACTTGTAATAACAGAAAAATTAAAATTCCTTATACAAAAGAAAAAAATATATAAAACATATTATTTATATAATGAAATCAGTAATCACAATTAGCTAATTGGTAATAAATTTTTAGTATACATTATAATTAATTTTGAAAATCCACGATGATTCTAAATTTAATCCACCACCACGTAAGATTAAGTATGAACATATGGTATTATGGTGATATAGGTCACGTCCAAAAAAAAATAATAAAAAGATATGGTTTTTTTTTTTTGGTGACTAAAGATATGGTGATAATATAGGCAAGTAGCCAACTACCAATGATTATAATATCACCCAATATAAAAAGCGTTGTGTGAATTCTGAACTGTGATTCTGTCCTAAATCTTAATTGAGGAAAACCATGAAATCTAATGTAATAATTATTTTTATGCTCCTATTCCTATATATGGACAAGTTTGCCTTAGTAGCATATGGCACAACAATAATTGAACCACCCATACTAAAAATAAATAAATAAATAAAAATTATTCGATAGAAATATAATATCACATATATAAAAAAATTTATAACACATATTTTATTTCTTATATCTTATAAAATTTAAAATAGAATATAAATATGGATTATCTTATATTATTAATAAAATCTACATTTTTAATATCTTTAATATTTATATATGTATCGAATAATTTTTTTTTATAAATAAATAAATAAAAATTCCCAACCAAGAAATGTCAATTTGTAAATAAGCGATAAAAGAATATTTATTTATTTAGTTATTTAAAATTATATATATTTATAAAATATTAAAAAAAAAAAGAAGAAGAATATGGCTGCTATAATGAGTGGTGGGCAGACTTTGTGGTCTTCTGCCCACACACACACATATATATATATGTATATACGCAAAAGAACAAAGTGCCATTCACTTTTTCCTCTTTCCACATAGCAAAAACCAAAAACTACAAAAACCATTATAAAACAGAAAACAAAAAACTTGAGAGGTTCTCTTTCATTTTTCTTCATCTTCTTCTTTGTTCCAAGTTCCAAGTTCCAGCATGGTAAAAGAAAACGCAGAATCTCGCACCTCTTCCCTCAATTGTGTCGACCTCTCCAACCCTGATATAAACCAATCCGTTAATTTGCTTAAACAGGTTTGTTTCTTCGTCCATGATGATCAAGGTTTTATTATTATATTCTTGACAATTACATAATTCACTTTTCTATTAATCGATATAGGCATGCTTGGATTCTGGTTTCTTCTACGTTGTGAATCATGGGATAAGCCAGGAATTCATGGACGAGGTTTTTGCACAGAGCAAGAAATTCTTCTCTCTTCCACATAAGGAGAAGATGAAGCTCATCAGGAATGAGAAGCATAGGGGGTATACTCCTGTTCTTGATGAATTACTTGATCCTGAAAACCAAGTTCATGGTATATAATTAATTATTATATATGCCTTTGTTGCATGTTTGATTGATTGGCTCTTGAACTATGTTTTGTTAGTATTATTGTTATTGTTTGTGTTGAAGCTTGACATGCTTTGTTTTATGTTCCTGCTTGGTTAAGTAGGAGATTACAAAGAGGGATATTATATTGGAGTTGAAGTAGCTGAGAATGACCCAAAATCACAGAAACCTTTTTATGGACCAAATAGATGGCCTGCACCAGGTAAAAAAAATCACTAAACAAATTTTGCATTTGAGGCTTTAGAAAACATGTTATTTATGCTAATTATGTCTAATATTGGCATGATAAGTTACCTGCCGGAAAAGGAAAAAGGGTTTAGGTAGGGACGAACATGTTGCATTTCAGGAACGTAATTGGCGTAATTGGGATCTCAAAGAGTATTTTAGTGACCGCGGCTAATTTTAGGGACCACTTTGGGCTTGTTATTATGCTGCATTTGGTTTTAGTTTTCATTTCATGCTTTTAAAATTTGGTGAAAAAAAATATGAAAAATAAGATAATGTAAATTTTGTTTCAATTTCTTTTTCCATTAAAAAAAAGAAAGAAAGAAAAACAGAAACCAAATAGACTGAGACCCAGAAAAAATGTCCATTTCATTGGCTTTTCTATGCTGTTGTGTTTTATTATTCTTTTTTTTAAAATCTTTTTAATAATGTCAAGCAGGTATTCTTCCTAGATGGAGGGAGACTATGGAAAAATACCATGAACAAGCATTGTAAGTTTCAACTGAAGTTATTCACTTATGGAACTACCTAAATGTTACATTGTTAAAACTTTATGTAAATGAGACTTTTTTATATAGAACATTTGTTTGCCTTTAAACAAAAAACACCTTCTTCCCCTGACTATTTGCCATCACATTCTACTTTGCAATGGTTGTTAGATGCAAATTGTAGCCCTTTCTTTTCATTTTTTTAGTCCCCTTATTTTCCTGTGAGTTTCATTGCTCTCTTCATACATATCTAGAAAATTGGTGATCATGTTTAGCTGCATTGATGTACATTAAGGGCTTTTGTATAATGATTAGTATTTATCAGTGTAAAAGAAAAAACGTTCACACAACTTTATCATCTTTTGCCCCAATTTATTTTGATGGGGGAATGCAGAGAAGTGGGAAAGAAAGTTGCAAGGATAATAGCACTTGCTCTTGGTTTGGATGCCAATTTCTTTGATCAGACGAAAATGCTTGGAGAGCCAATCGCAGTTCTGCGTTTGCTGCACTATGAAGGTTTTGAATCATTACTATTGTGTGTTATACTTATGTTGTTCTTGCTTAATTACTCATGTTGCTGTAATCTTCCTTGTTCAATAAAGGTAAAATATCAGATCCCAAAAAAGGATTATTTGGAGCTGGAGCTCATACTGATTATGGGTTAATTACACTGTTGGCGACAGATGAGATCTCAGGTCTTCAGGTAAGAAGGCATTGAATGTTTCTTTTGATGTTCCACATATGTTTGGTGCTTAATAATTGACTTCAATATCTTTTACTGCAGATATGTAAAGATAGGGATGCTAAGCCTCAGAAATGGGAGGATGTGCCACCGATGAAGGGGTTAGTCTCTCCACCCTTTTAGCTTTTATGAGTAAAGAACAAGAATGATGGTTGCATTTTTGTGTATCTTAAAATTTATTTTGAGCTGCATGATATACACATAAGATCATTGGCTGAAAAGGCATGAAGATTCTGCAATGTGTTAACACTTGATGATTTTTGGCATAATTTTCTGCTTGTTTTTGTTGCAGAGCATTCATAGTGAATATCGGTGACATGCTGGAGCGCTGGAGCAACTGTGTTTTCAAGTAGGAAACTTTCCCTACCGTTTAGCATTTCTGAACTTGATGCAACGAATACTAATTCTGCATGTGAACTTATTTCATTTGCCTTATTCACTTAAACCAATTAGATTTGTGTTTGCCTATGGTTGATTACTAGTATATCTCTAAGGGCACAAGAATTTATAAACTTTATGTGGCATCATGTGTCTTCTATAGCTGCTAGAATGAAATTCTCAAGCTTAAATTGAAGCTGAGATTACATGCTTAAGAACTTGATTGGTATTTTTTATGTGAACTTAAGGGACTTAATAACTAAAGTTAAGTGAATAATGTGATTTGGCCTTGGTGTATCTTCAAATTATGTCATTTTTTAGTTGAATTTTATACATCGTATACTCAACAAGTTGCTTTGCATTTTTTTTTATCAGGTCTACAATGCACAGAGTTCTGGGAAATGGTAAAGAGAGATATTCTGTAAGCCCCAGCTCTTTGTTCTTGTGTGAATTTCTTCTTTTAGTTATCCTTTCATCCATAAGAATTTATTCCTCTCTCAAGTGCTGGTTTTCGGTGTTTAAATGTTATAACTCCAATAGATCGACAGATTTTACCTGCAACAGAAATGAATTTTCAAGCATTACTTTCTTCCTTGCTACACTTTTGGAAACTTAATATCTACTACAATTTTCCCATTCCCAGATGAATTGTCCTGTTTTTTTTTCCTCCTTCTCAATTTAATATCGACATAAATTGTTGCGTATCATTTCTGATTTTTTTGTGCGAATGTGGTTTCTGTTCACAGATTCCATTCTTTTTGGAGCCTAGTCATGAATGCCTAGTGGAATGCTTGCCAACATGCAAATCTGCCACTAATCCCCCCAAGTGAGTGAAAAATGCCATTTAATCTAACATTATTGCATTGTTTTTAAGGATATGATCATACCAAACTATACAATGATACTCAGGCTGATCTTTATTACAGGTTTCCTCCGATCCTATGCCAGGACTACCTGAGCCAACGATACAATGATACTCACGCCAATCTTACTGTTTACAAGAAACAGACAAGCTTCAACACTTAAATCCATTGCAGGTGTGAAAGTTATGAGATTTTCCCTAAGAACATGACTACTTATGCTGATTTGGACATTCACAATATAAGCATAAAGTCTTAGGTATCAAGTCTTTTGGAGGTGTGAAGCCTTAAGAGGATGGAGGTTACTGTTTTATTAGGTGGCTATTTATATGAAGATGTCTTGTGAAGATAATAACTAAGATGTTGACACGTATTATATTTAACAATTCTGGCGAACATGTCGAGCTGTCTAATAGTTCTCAACATCATCCTCACCTGACGACATCTTCATACGAGTAGTAACCGTTTTATTAACCTCAAGAATTGCCTTAAACAACCCACCATAGGAAAGCTAAAAGCATAGTGCATTAGCCATGTTATATGTATAGACTGTAGATTTAGTTTTACATGGTAGGTAGTTTGGTTTGATGTTTACTAAAGCTGAAGGGGGGGAAAACATATATATCAAATTAACAGTTGTATTTTATTTGATTTTTTTGGTTTGGTTCAAGCTCAAATTTAGGAATTATAGGAGGGAGGAAACAGGAAAGTAGGATTTGCTTCCACTTCCATTGTGCTTTTTAAGTTTCTAGCACATTCAGTTTCTATTGGACGACTTGCGAATGTAAGTTAAATATTTTGTTTACCCTTTTTTCTTTTATTTATTTATTATCTATCTTTAGATAATATTTATTTGCGGTATACAATGTTTGCCTTTATATTTGTGGTTCCTTTGTGTCCTTGTGTTTCGTACAACACTATTCTCTTAGCTGACGTGAGAATATAGAATTCAACGAAAGCTTAGTTATCCCCCTCAAAATTTAAACCAAGCATTTGTCATCAGTAGCATGATCCAAACTGTACAGAAGTATACCTGTCAACAAACTCTATGAAGTTTCATCCGGATGTGAAAATGGTTTTTGACATTTATTTTAGATTAATTTTATCTGCCACATTTTTTTTTTATGTGCATATCCATTAAAAATCAATAGTTATCATTATATTTCTGTATCTCTTAATACTTTTGGATTTATACCGAAGATGGCACCTTATTTTAACTCAATTTAATTCTGAAAAGTTCAAAAATGCAAGTTAGGTTAGTTCCTAAAACTATTTACATCACTGAACCGTTATTATCATGTTAATGTGACTAGACTATTGTTACGGTGATATTCAAAATGATATAGTTTTATTATTGACGTTTAAATTGAGTTAAAACAATATTTCAACGGGTATCTAGTAGAAAATTTTTGTTTGAATGTTAATCCTAAACTCTAGATGCTTACTTAAACAGATAACTGAATTAATTACTTGACTAAACAAATTTGTTAAATAAAATATTTTGTAATTATCATTATGTTTTTGGATTTATTTATTTATTTATTTGGTATTAAAACAAGGCTACAGGCCCTATTTTTTGTTTACTTATTTTTGTCATTATACACTAATCACGCACCCACTCTTACTGACACTCACACTCAAGTTTCTGAAAAATTGATCGAGCTTATTTCTTGCTTAATGTGTTGTTGAGATTTGAGAACGATTTTTTCTCTATTATTTCTGATGAAAAGGTGAAAGATTGTGTTTTTATGTTTTGTTTTTCACTTTTTTAGTTAATAAGAGTAAGTGTATAAGAGTAAGTGTGAGATGAATTTAGTATTTAAACTTAGTTTATATATTATATGACGTTATTTTAGATTGTTTATGTGCAAACATCACAAAACGTTGTTATTTAGAATGTGCTATAATGTCATTTGACCGTACATATTGGTATTTCGTTAACGAAAATGGAGTTTGGGGCCATTTTGATTTACAATTTCAAATTTCGGGATGCAATTTGAGTAATTCTGAATTTCATGGGTCATTTTGACTTACGATTCAAATTTCAAGGGTCAAATTCAGTGTCATCTCATCAAATGACACTGTAGCACATTCTAAATAATGACGTTTTGTGATATTTGCACACAAACAATCTAAATTAACGCAATATGATATCTAAATTAACTCCAAACACTAAATTCACCTCACACTTACTCTTATTAACTAAAAAAGTGAAAAACAAAACATAAACATAATCTTTCACCCTCTTCTTTCTCATTAATTCACATTATAACATGACAAACTTCATTAATGCAGCTACAAAGTGCTCATTTGTTTTCTTTTTTTAATTTTCAGGGGTCATTTTGACTCACGATTTCAAATTTCAAAGTAAAATTTGAGTAACTCTAAATTTTAGAGACCATTTTGAGTTACGATTCAAGTTTTAGGGGTGAAATTGAAATTTAGCTCGTCTAATTTAATTAAATGAAATGATGGGAGTGCTCGTCTGTTTTCTTTTTTTAATTTTCAGGGGCCATTTTGACTCACGATTCCAAATTTCGGGATAAAATTTGAGTAACTATAAATTTTATGATCCATTTTAACTTACAATTCAAATTTTAGCATCAAATTGAGATTTAGCTCATCTAATTTAATAAAATGAAATGATGGGAGTAAGCTGTATTTGAAATTCCGCAGTTTTTCTTAAACGAAACTGCAATTTCCCATAGCCTAATAAATAATAATTGCACATTTCCCTTTCAAAATAATAATAATAATAATTGCACATTTGATTTTGTAACGCTGAATTGCATTGCCTAATAGCCGTTGCAAAGATTCAACGGTCGCCTTAAAAAAACAAATCAAATTCAAAAAACTCTTATTTCCCAATTCTTCTCTATTCCCATTTCCCCCACCTACTTCACTCTCTTTCATCGCTCAGAAAATTTTCCGTCAAAGAAGAAGAAAATTATAGCTTTCTCTTACCATGGCTTCCAAATCCAAACCCGAAGAAGAAGAAGGAAAGATCCCAGTCTTCACAGTGCTGAAGAACAACACGATCCTCAAGAACATCTTCATCGTCAACAAGCCTCCGTCACCGTCAATGCCAGCCTCAAGAAGCTGTCACGAAGATGTTCTGATGGTCGGTCGCCACCCTGATTGCGACCTGATGCTCACCCACCCTAGCATCAGCCGATTCCACCTCGAAATCCGCTCCAAACCCTCTTCTCAATCCCTCTTCGTCCAAGATTTATCCTCCGGTACTCATTATTACTCTCATCATTTTGTATAGTTTTCTTATTATCCGTTGAAAGTGCTTCGTTTGTTTCTTCTGGATGTTTCCAGAAGCATCTTGATGGCGTGTGCATCTCTCTTTTTTCTTGTTTTGTTTGCAGTTCACGGGACATGGGTTTCTGGGAAAAAGGTAGAAGCTGGGGTTAGCGTGGAAATGAAGGAGGGCGACACGCTCAAGATCGGGGTTTCCAGTAGGGTTTATCGTCTCCATTGGGTTCCAATTAACCGAGCCTATGATATGGAAAACCCCTTTTTGTCCCTGCTCGAGGCGGTTCCGGAGGAAGAACAACCACCCGAACAAGAAGAACAAGAACAAATAGGGTTCTCCCATTGCTGCACTTTTCCATTTCAGTCGGTGGATTCCATTCTTGAGTCTATCTCCTCTTTGTTCCTTGATGAGGATTTCGAAGGTATCAAAGAAAATGAGATTCTAGCCTCATCATCTCCTGTGCTGGAAGACATAGTGTCTTCTGATTTTGAGGAAGACATGAAGAAGAGTCAATGCAGAGATGAAAGCAAACTTGGTGACTCTATAATTGAGGTTCATCCACCACCTTATGTGGAATCAGTTGCCAAATGTGATGATACTGGAATGGTTACTGATATTTTATCTGCTGGAGTAGTGCCTGAAACAAATTGTGAACCCATCAAAGTTGAAGACGTTAGTGTGGATTCACTGCCTGATAGAGGGAAACAAGATTCATGTGGTGAAGAGTGCTCACTGGATGAGATAATTGAAGAAGATAATGGAGATAAATACACTGCTGGTATCTGCTTCACATCGCTTCAGGTAGAGCCGGTGACTCCTTTGATGTCTTCAGAAGCTGTTGGGAGTATTAGGAATGAGAACAAGACCCTCCAATCTAATGTGGAAACCTTTGGAAGCTGCAAAAAAGCAATGGCTAAAAAATCAACAAATAGTAATATTTGGTCAAGAAGGGGTAAGGCTTCCAATGCTCCCCAAATTCAAACCAGCGAGAGTGCATCGAGGAGCAAGTCTTGCGTTGACACTGAAGTTGTAATTAGCAAGAAGGATCATTTTTCTCTTCAGGATGGGGATGAAAATGATGATGATGATGAAGTCTATACTCCGGATAAGGAAAACTTCAGTCCAAATACCCTTCAATTGCTATGCTCTGCAAAGATGGGCATGTTTGAAGAAGTTAAGTCTTCCAAGTCTCGAAGGTTGCAAAATTCAATTGAACTCAGGAGCCTGTCTTCAAGCCAAGAATGGAAGAAGGATCTTTTCTCTGTTTTGGATGGGGAGAAAGAAGAATTCTTTACTCCAGACAAGGAAAACCTCAGCCCGAATACCCGACTGCATCTTCGGGCAAAGAAGAGTATTCTTGGAGAAAGTAAATGTTACAAAGCTCAAAGTTCACAAAATTCAGAGAATATAATTCCCTCTTCACATGAAAAGAATGCAGCTCCAAAAGTAGCCCAAGAACACAAATCACAGAGAAAGCCCTTTGGCAATCTGGAGTTGACACAGTGCTCAAAAAATTCAAATAGAAAGATTAAAGCCACTTCAAAGAAAGTATCACAGGAACCCAAGTCGCAAAGAAAACCTTTTGGCAATCATATTGAGTTGCCAAAAGATACTATGGCACTGAATATCAGAGTGGAAAGGGTGCCCTTCCAATCTCTATTAGATGCAGTTGGGACTACCTCTCCTGTTTCTGCTGCAAAAGGCATTGATGACAGTAATGATGGGCTGATTTTCGACGAACACACTAGCCATTCGGTAAGTAGACATAAGAACAATAATCTCTTTATGCTTCTTATGGTTGATTAAAAAATTTTAGTTGAGTGAATGCTTACACATCTGTTTTATTAACAGGATGTTATTTGGGACCAAAAGAAGAGCTGGGACATGGTTGTGGACACAGCAACTCTTATGGACAAGGAATCAAGGAATGCTCTGCAACTTTTACAAGGTCTAAAGGGAACTCGATTGATCGTCCCAAGATTGGGTAATATGTTTTTCTCAAGATTTTTGCCTCACTTACACTTACTAACTGCTTCAAATTTTGCTGTTTTCTTTCGATCCTCATAAATATGGTTATTGTTCTGTAACATTCAGTGTTAAGGGAGCTGGAGAGTAAGAAGCGACAGTACTCGATTTTTAAGAGAATCTCGGAGGCTTCCTTGGCACTAGAATGGATTGAGGAATGCATGGTGAAGACAAGATGGTGGATTCATGTCCGAAGCTCAATGGAAGAAGAAAGGTTGATTGCTCCTACTCCGCCTGCTTCTCCTCCTGATACTCAGTTTAATGAAGAGAGTTGGACTTTTCCTGCTTGGATTATGGAAATTGCTTCACCAACAGCAGAAGATCAAATCCTTGACTTTGCTCTTGCATATAAAAGAAGGCAAAATGATGGACAACTTGTCCTGATTAGTGAAGATGTCACTTTGAAGATCAAAAGCATGGCTGAGGTATATAATTATATATATACACTTTTCATATTTATTCTGAAAGATACAACTATTAGTCAAGTCGATCCTTCCATTGAAACTCTTAGTCTGGGAAAGATTTTGACTAATGGTGATATCTTTTGGGCACTAGACAAATTTGGATAACGGACTATCTTTCAAGGACGAATTTGTGCACAAACTCTTACAATGGCTGTTGTTTCCATTTTCCAAATTCTAGCTAAATTATCTATGATTGTTACTGCAGGGGTTGCTATGCGAACCAGCGCAGGAATTTCGCGCGAGCTTGGTGAATCCGTTCTCAGATAGGTTCCTATGGACTAACAGCTCTCCTCGAGGGCAGACATGGTCTTGTCAGGATGATCATGTTTTGAGGGAGAAATACTGTGGTCTGCCAGTGATGAGAAAGTCATCAAAGGGTGCTGCAAGTGGTTTGAAGCTTATTCTGCTTCACAATTCTCAGTATAGGAAATGACCTGCCAAACTTAGAGTTCAGTCCATCCTACTGAACATTAAAGGATGAAATTTCATAGTTGCCTATTACCTTAAAAGGATGAATTTATGTACAAGTTTTCATCCTTCTTGCAATCTACGATTCAAAATTCAAATACTGTCACAGGGTTAATTCGAGACCACGCTGGATACTTACCTGCATAGCCATTCCAATAACAATTTATAGATGAATGAATTCATAGTCATAACTCATAAATCAATGGAGGGATTCTTCCATAAGCATCATTTTTAAATTTGCATTGGCATTACATGACATGAGATGAAACAAAACTATGTGTAAGGTTGTAAAAATTGAATTGATATAGTTAGAGATTTAAAGGATCAATCCCAATTGAATTTGTGATAGGGTGGCGTATTGATATCTTGTTAGAACTTTGTTATAAATGACATATGTTGCTGTTTGAGTGGTGTCTGGGTGTTGCGGGTGAAGTGGTGCCAAGGGGTGGTATTTGTTGTCTCTTTTGTATTTGCTTAAGAAAGGGGGAGTATAGGTGGTTGGTGATTTGTGCGAAGGAGGTAATCTTACTTGAGGTATTTTAGATAGTGGAGTTTTTTGGCTTATGTTTGGTCTCTGTTTTAGATGTCTATTGAGTGTTGTGTGGTGTGGATTGGGTGTTATTTTTATTTACAAATATGTGGGGAGTACTCCCCTTTTAGTCGAAAATAATCCTAACTGAACTAGATACAATTATATATATATATATATATATATATATATATATATATGAAAAAGTATCTACTTACATTAGTGTAAAATTTTTTTAACTTATACTCATTAATAACCACTAGATTTATATCTTATTAAAGATAAAAATTTTATTTTCCATCGAAGCATTAATAACTTTTAGATTAATGTGAATCTATGGTTAATAAAGAATGTAAGTCAGAAAAGCACTTATACTAATATAAATATATCTCTCCTATATATTAAAACAAATTAATTTTACTATTATTATTTTAAACTGGTTGACCATTAAAAAATACAGTAATTCTAGCTGACCAAGTGGTTTTAACAAACCAAGTGGTTAGTCAAGTAAATAACCTCATGCGCCTCACTCTCCTTATTATAACTAATATATCGTTTTTGGACACGTCTAATTTCAGTTTCTGTTATTTTCCGTTTTTCTTCTTCGTCCTTCTCTTCTCTCTCTTTTCTTCCTTGCTCTGATTTTCATGATTTGCAATCTGTGATTCATGATTTCTTCTTCTGTGATTTCTGCAATCTCGTTCTGCTCTGTTTTTCAATTGTAACGCTATATGTGCCATATAGCTCTAGTAATTGCATTTTCTTTTTTCTGCAATGCTATTGGATCTGGTTTTGGTTTTAGTTTGATTCTTCTGTTCTTAGATTTCACTTTTTTCAACGTTTCTTCTTCGATTTATCTTGTTTAGGTTTTTGATCTCTGTTTTTTGCATTTCAGGTTCTGCTACAATAGAAGGTTCGAGTTCAGATCCATCAGTGGATTCGTTTTCAGATAATTCTTATGATTTAAACAACACAGAACTTGTTTAATTCCATTTTTGAACTAATTTTAATGTTTCTTAGTTTTGTTTGTTCATTCATTATTAGTTTAGTTTCTTCTCATTCTGGTTTTTCAGTTCTGCTCATTCTGGCTTTCCATTTATGCGCATTTTAGATTCGCCTTTCTGCGCAATGTAGCTTTGTATTTCTGCGTAGTTTGCAGATTTTAAGTTGTTGCTGTTGTAGTGATTTCTTCTTACTCTTTTTTCCGTTTTTCGTTTTTTTAGCTTGATTTGTGAGATTCATCATCGTTTTTGTCTTCTTCTGTTGTTAGATTTCGTTATGTAACTTTCATCGTTGTTTTCTTCTTCAATTTTTGTTGTTAGAAGAAGATGATGATGATGCAGATGCAGACATGGAAGAAGAAAGGAAAGAAAAAAAAGAAAAAATAGAAGAAGATGCAGATGCAGACTTGGAAAAAGAATGAAGGAATAAGAAGAAGAAGATGGAGTACATTTGAATACATTTGAGTGGTACGTAACTTTCAATAATTTGTTTCTGTACATTATTGGTTTCTGTTTCTGCACAATGTTGCTTTATGTTTCTGCACATTATTGCTTTATGTTTCTGCGCAATATTGCTTTCCATTTTCTACGCATTATGGCTTTCAGTTTCTGCGCAATGGTGCTTTTTATTTCTGCTCATTATTGGTTTCTGCACAATGCTACTTTATATTTCTGCGCATTATTGGTTTCTGTTTCTGCACAATTTTGATTTCTATTTCTGTACAGCAACAACAACAACATAAACCAGAGAAGAAGAAGAAGAAGACGACATGGCAGACGAAGAAGATGCAGATCTAGAAGAAGAAGAAGAAGATGCAGACGAAGAAGAAGATGAAGGTGTTTGGCGGCGTAAAGAAACAAGCAGTTTCTAAACACGTGTAGTGTTTCTTAATGAGAGAGTGAGAGTGGTGGTTGTTTTTGTAAATCACTTGGTTAACCACTTAGTTTAATAAATCACTTGTTTAAATAGCAAAACCATAAAAAATATGACGGTTTAATTATAAATTATTTATCTTTTAATGATATTTTGGTTTTTGACCGGTTCGCTTCAAATGAGTTTTCATCTTAAATTAGACTAATTTGACGTCTAATTCTCAATTAATTCGGCTAAACCAATATCACATGCAATGAAAATGGGAGGAAAAATAAATAAAAAATCACCAAAACTAATTAATTTTACAAATATTTTACAATTACATTTGCATCATCTCTTAAATACATTCCGTCATTTTAAATTAATTTTTTTTATTTGTTTATAATTAGTAAAGGAGTAGTGTTATAAGAACCAACATTACGAGACCAATAGGGAGCCAATAAGTATAATTAGGAAAATAATGGGTGGTAAAAAGGGAAAGAGAAAAGAGGAAAAAAGCCTATTGGCCACTTATTGGCTAACAAACTATAGGCTCCCTAAACTTTCTCTTAGTAAAATAATTACTAAATTTTATTTTTTGAGAAAGTTTAGGGAGCCCATAACATTTTAGCCAATAAGTGGGCAATAAGCTTTTTCCTTCTTTTCTCTCTCCTCTTTTACCACCTATTATTCCCCTAATTACACTCATGGACTCCCTATTAGTCCCCTAGTATTGGTTCCGTAACATTACTCTTATTTTTTTTAACCTTTTTTTCTATTTGACAGGAGACATTTTAATAAGTAAAGATTTAATTAATACTTTCTTAAAATAAAAAATGACACTAAGCAAACCTTCAGAAAAAAAAAATTACATTTTACATTTTTGGACATTAAGCCTACAAAAAATAAGGCAGAATTATTTATCATTTTTGAAGTTTTAGACTGCAAAAATGAGGCATAAACAATCACCTATTTTCAATCTTGGAGGAAGTAAAAACAAGGCGAAAAATTTTAATCCATTTTTCACACCAAAATGGGGCTGTAAAAAGTCTACAGAAAGTGTTACAAAAAAAAAAAAACAAAGGTTTACAAAAAGCAACCTTTCCTGCCATGGTGCACATTGATAGTGCATACGTTTGAGGTTAAAATGGAAGTAAGGAGATCAAAGAGAAAGAAATTGAAAGGAAAATTATTATTTCCATTGTTTGGTTGAGATGAAAAATGATAGATGAAAAGATAAAGGTTAGTTCTCTTGTAAAAAGAAAAACAAATGAAGAAAACAAATAAAGAGTACAAGAGAAAATCAAGAGTAACTAAATTGAAAACTCATGGTCAATTTTAATTTATAATGCTTGTAATTCTTATACCAGGAATATTATAGAGTTATTGGTGGCCAAAAAACATCAAAATTCCATTTATAAAACACTTTTTGAATTTAATTAAAGGACAAATTCATCTCCAAGATTTTGAGATTTGGACAAAATTGTCCCTCAGTTTTGTGAAATACACGAAACTCCCTCACCATTTCGAAAAGTGGACAATTAACTCCCTACGTTAGTTTGGCCCACAAAAGCGTAACGGATTTGGCCCATGTGGCACTAAACGGGGTGTGCGTGGTATAACGGTGCCAGAGTGTTTTGAGTATTATCAATCTCTTATCAAAACGACTGTGTTTTGATGTACCCTTTAAACCCTAAGCCTAGTAACTGAGGATCCATCACAACCCCAATTGAAACGCTATCGGAGCTGCCAGAGTGCTATTGCTGATTTGGGTGGTTGGGTTCATAGGTTTGCCCAAATGAAGAATCTTGATAGATATGCTAATGTCCGCACTACTCTGATCGATATGTATGCAAAATATGGTGAGATCACAAAGGTGAAATTGCTTTTCGCGGAGATGCCTGAGAAGGAAACATCTTCATGGAATGCATTGATTTATGGTTTATGTGCAAAGAAAGCATTGGAGGCATTCACAATGATGATTCATGAAGGTTTTGAACCAAACAAGATAACTATGATTGGTGTGTTATCTGCTTGCAGCCATTATGATCTTGTGGAGGATGGAAGAAAATGGTTCCAATCAATGGAGAAGTCTTGTGTTGGAAACTATGTGATGCTGAGAAATTTGTATGCAACAGAGCAAAGGTGGAGAAATGTGGAGGATGTTAAACAAAGGATGAAGAAGGGATGATCATACAAAGAGATTGCTTGTAGTGTCATTGAGGTTGGTGGTGGCTTTAGAAAGTTTGTAGCTGGTAATAATTTTTGCATTCACATGTTGAAGATATTCAGTTAACCTTGGTGCAATTATGAACACATGAAAACTGAAATGACTTGTTGAAATTTGAGTTAAGAAGCAGATACCTGGGAAGAGGGGGTGAAAATTGAAGTGAAGAATTGAAAATGTTACATGACAAATAGTCCATTAAATTGTGGACGGTCGCTCCTAATCCAACAAGAAATTTGGTTAAAGTTTGAAAAAAGGAGAACCACACACTGAAATTTATTTGGCTATGTTGGAATAGACTGAAAGATTCTTTTGGGGTGAAGCCTAAGACAATTACCATAAGAAATTCAATTTGGAATCTTTGTATAAAGAAATAGAAAACTATTTTGTCCACTTACTGTGTCTTATGTATTGAGTTCATGCACATCTATTTATTATTAGATAGAATCCAATTTTTGGCTTATACAAATCTCATATTTTATACAAAATGACATGATGATGTTGAATCCAGATAAGCATGGAGCAAAATGATAAAAGTTTCATCACTAAATAGAATATAGGACTCGCACATGATGAGTCATACATACATCTCATCTCTTTCTTGAAAAAGAATTCTCCAATAAATTAGAATAAAAGCTAATACCAAAAAAAAAATTTAAAATAAAAGCTTCCTATGAAGAATATAGTAGGCTACGGAAGTTCATCCTGCAATCATTTCTTGAATTATGAAACAGCATATATGAACATGAGCAGAATTTACACAGGAAGATTTAAGTCTTTTGAGCAAAATTTTTGAGTAATTCCTCCTCTATCTGCATTGCGAAACAATAACCCTATTGTAGATTCAGCCCAACCAAACTATCTCCGGCTCCTACTCGTTGAGCAAGGTTTCTTCAGCTTTCTCTTTTGTTCCTAGGGGAACTTAACTTTGATGTACAACATGCTTTCAAATCAGATTTCCCATTATTTACAGTATTCCAAAACGAGTTGCAGGTACTTCATCGTCGCTCTACATACAAGAAAACGAGTTGCTATTATTGTTCTTGTTAACTCAATTTCAAAAAATAATTAATGTCAGAGAATAGAATTAGAGATGAACATAACATAACCAACTTTCTAATATATAGCACAACAGGGACATTGCAGGAATATTCACAAATAAACATTATACTAAATGTGAAGATATAAAATAATAAGTTACAAACCACCACCAAAGAAATCCATTTGGGGAGAACTGGATGACATGCGATCGTTCTCCATGGATGCAAGGTAATTGGTTGCAGGGAGCAATGGGCTTCGATTAGGTTTGTGATGGATCCCCAATTACTAGGATTAGGGATTGAAGGTACATCAAAACACGGTCGTTTTGATAACAGATTGATAACACTCAAACACACTCTGGCACCGTTATGCCACGCACGCCCCGTTTAGTGCCACATGGGCCAAATTCGTTACGCTTTTGTGGACCAAACCAACGTGGGGAGTTAATTGTCCACTTTTCGAAACGGTGAGAGAGTTTTGTATATTTCACAAGGCTGGGACAATTTTATCCAAATATTAAAACCTCGTGGACGAATTTGTCCTTTGCCCAAAAATGTATTGCTCTGATTCTGCTTTGGTTTGAGATTATCCAATTTTTTGAGTAATGCTAGGGAGCCTATAGGGAGTCCATGAGTGTAATTAGAAAAATAGTGGGTGGTAAAAGAGAAAAGAAAAAAAAAGAAAAATTGATATTTGCTCCTTATGAACTTTCTAACGTTGGCTCCCAAGACTTTCTCTTATTCAAATATTTTCACGTAAATTAAGGGGAAAATGATATTTTTTATTAGTAACTTTTTGAGGTTATTTTTGTGTGAACTTTCGGATATAATTTTGGTAAGTTACGCAATTAAATGACCAATATGAGTTTGAGGAAAGAGGCGCCAAATGCAAGCAAAGACTGAAAATGGAGGAGGGCGCCAAATCACTTTCCCGGCAAACATAGGGCGCCAGAATATATTCGAAAAAACACCGATCTACAGAAAACAATAATAATAATAAAAAGTGGAAAACATGGCCAAAGCAAACCCACCTCTTCTTCCTACCCCTCATCATCATCATCATCATCACAATCACCGTTTCTCCCTCGCATTTCCCTTTCCCAAAAACTCACACAACTGAAACAGGAATGGATCTCTCTGAGTTAGCAAAGAAGCTTTCACTCTCTGACTCCAAACTGGTCGTCCGCAAAGCCGCCGAGCTCCGTCGCCTCTCCGATGTCCTCTTCGATTCCTCCATCATCGGAGTCGTAAGCTCCATTCCATTTCAATATCCATTTCTTAAAATTAAAAAATGAAAAAAATCAAATCTGTTATTTTAATTTTAATTAAATGTTTTGCAGGGGGAAGTTGCCAAGGCTCTCATCTGCTTAGAAATTTCCGCTACCAGGTACCTTCTTATTTATTTATTTTTCATTGAGTCTGATTCATGGGTTTATGGGTTTTTATAACGTGTGTGCGCGTGTGGACCAGACTCGGTGTTCTGTTCGATCGATCCTGTGCGGTGAGGCTCAGCGGCTTGTCAGAAAGGGCTTATATTCGGTGCTACAATTCACTCCACAATGGTCTCGGCGTAAAGTTAGTTTTTTTTCCCTTCCTAATGCCTCTTTATTTGTTTTTTTTTTTTTTGTTTTGTTTTTATTTCATCTTTGATTTTGTTCTTTTTTGGTTGAAGAGTAATTGAGTGATTTGTGATTATAGGATGAAGCTAGATGTAAGGGAATTGGCAATTCAGTTCGGGTGCGTTCGAATTATCCCTTTCGTCCGTGATGGCCTCAAGCTGTAAGTTCATTGCTTTGGTAGCACCCGATAGGTGTTCGATAAAATGCTTCTGAGATTAAAATGCAAATGGAAAACCAGTTTCTGTGATTTGTTTTGTGTGCATGCTTGTGTTGATTAGTTGTTGCTTACTTGTGTTCAGATATAAGGACCGATTTACTGCTTCATTGCCAGTGTCTCGCCGTGCAAGTGCTGACTTTACTCGTCCGGTGTTTACTGCTGTTGCTTTTTATTTATGTGCAAAGAAACATAAGGTAGCTTTTAAGTGATGGTGGTGTAATGTGTAGCATATGATGCATTTTATTGGATTTGGCTTGAAATTTGTTATGGCTTCCTGTCCTTTTATTTTGTTTTGCAGCTTAAAGTTGACAAAGTTAGGCTGATTGAGCTTTGTGGTACATCTGAATCTGAGTTTTCTAGTGTAAGTGATGCGTGCTTGTGTGTTTTCTATGATCAGCGTGACTATATGATATTTGTAATAGCCTTTGGGTACAATGCAGTTAATTATGGTTTGGGTTTTGATGTTGATGCCTTCTGCAGGTTTCTACTACCATGAAGGACTTGTGTCATGATGTTTTTGGGGTTGGTAAGGAGAAAAAGGATCCAAGAGAATTGAAATCAAATCGAGGTACATCTTGTTTGGTTATGGTAATCTCATATCATTTTGAGCAGCATATTGATTAAAGACAGTTTGTTTGGCTTTAACTTTTCTTCAGTTTTCTTCAAAATATGTAAATTGCTTCTTTCTCTCTTTGTGCAGAACTGCTTGATGTCTTACCTAGCAAAAGGAAACCTGAAGATGGTGGTTATATGTCTGATGAAGGTCCAGAGGTAATAATGAATAATCTCATTAGAGCTTAAATGAGTAAATAATTTAAGTTTGAATCAATTTTGTTTCAAAGAGAGCTAGATTGTAAATTCTTCACCATCATTATATATGGCCATATGGGTTTGATACCACAATGATCCTTGTGGAAAAGCTTCTATTAAATCTCCGTTCAATGGGACGCATCTATCGTAGCTGACTGTCCATTACTTTGTATCCAATATTGTCTGGCTGTAATGTAGGATTTAGTCATAGTTGGTAACTGCCTCATTCAACAGTTGAGCCATCATTAGTCATTACACAATGTAAATGCAAAGTCCAATTTTGGATAGCTTTACCATATTGATAAATGATTTACCGAAGTTTCCCCTTTTGGAGCTTTAATCAAACATACTTGTTTTCTTTAGTTCTTTCTTGACCTGCTGAGGAATTGTAGAAGCATAGTGTTCAACAGAGTAACTGGAGAATTAATTCAATAATGAAATCTTGGAAAGAGATAAATTGATCACTTAGATATCTTACATTTTGCCAGTGTAAAATGAGACTAATATGCCTTCTCAATGTGTGCATCTGCCTATTGAGTTTGCGTAGCGGCCTCTCTTTATGGTGTAGAGTCATTGTTAACTGCTTCTAATTACAATTCAATTATATAATTTAAAATGATTTGAAGTCTTCTCTTTATTATGCGTCGGTTAGATGCAAGGCCATTGTGTTATGCCTTTTGATCCCTCTCACTCTATATCCTCACTCCCCAATATGTTATGATGGTATACATTTTCTTTCGCATTTAGCATAAACGACTGAACATTTTGCTGCAAAGTCAGCCGTTCCAATTTCTTATGACTATTGAGGTCTTCACTTCTATTGCTGGAGTTGATTATGGAATTTTTTTGTATTTCCAGCTTTCAAGTTATAAGAAACGCAAACAAATGGAAAAGGGTGAATATGAGAAGTGGAAGTCTTCTGTGGTTGCATCCAACAAACAAAACAGCACAAAAGGTATTACTTTGAGTTTTTCTTTTTTTGGTATTTTCCTTTCTTCTGCTAGGATTTTAGGATTCCAAAGGGATGAGATTTGTAAAGTGATAATTGAATTTTAATTAGAGTGTAACTGAGAATAACTTGGAATGGAAGTATCAATATGGAGGGCTATTTACCATTTTACTTTATCACTTAACAAATTTTCTCTTTAGAAAAGTGAAATCGCTTTTGAAACTCATCCAAGACAAGATAATTGACCCTTTACTTTCTCCAGCACCTTGCAAACGAACCAGGCAAACAAGCCTTATTAACTTTATCAAGGAATCCCCAGAGAGCCAGGAGTTGGAGGCTGCGTGAGATGCTATTGCCTTGTTTTATGGATGATAGGTGTTTTTTGAGAAGAATCATACTACTGTTTAGGAAAAGATGAACAAAGGTGGCATTAACTGATTGCAACTCGAGACAAAATGCTCTGGCTGATTTTGCCAGTGTTTAAAATTTTGTTTTAGTGTTCCTGTGCAATTATTCAAGGATTAGTTGGCAAGAATTCTGTACAGAATGGCATTCATATTTTATTTTCATTGGTATATTTGGTTCCAGAAAGTGTCATTTACATCTTTCTTGGCATATTTCCCTTTGTTTTCTCTGATAAAGCTAAACGATACAATTAAGCTTCGCATAATTGAAGTCAGATATTATACATGCATAACAAATTTCTAAAAGTAGTAGCTAGTAAGTAATAGTAACTATTAAGTAATAATGTTGAGGGACAGAAGAATTTTCCTGTGTACCGTGTGGAAATTTCAAAATTGGAGAAAATAAGAGATTGTGAGATTTGACTCAAGGTCTCCAAACTTGGACAAAGTCAACCACTGAATTTGACCAGATCAAAGCATTGAGGAAAAAAAAACAGATAGTCAGTTATATTTATCTTCATTTGATTTTTTTTAACATTAAGAATTATTCAAATCCATCTCTAAAATTTTTAAAATAGGACACTTTTGTATCTCAAATTTCAAAATACCCAAAATAAACTTTAATATTTATATCTTTAGACAATACAAAATTATTAGAATTTTTGTTTTTCTTTAATTATTTCTAAATATAATAATGAACCATGTTTAAAATTTTATATTTCAATTATAAAATAGGATTGCTCATGAAATTATAAAATTTTATCTTTATACGATTATTGAGGGATTTTAGATAAAATTCTTTGTATTTTTATTTTTTATAATTAACTATGTTTAAAAGTTTATAATTTTTAAACACAAGATACGGTTGTACAATTAGGAAGCTTTTATGCTGATGTGGTAACAATAAATTGATTTTAGGGTGTTATGTATTTAGGTGTTATTATTAGAATTTTTATTTTTTAATTATTTTTAGAATATATATTCAAATTAGTTCCCAAAGAATTTTGGAGTGGATATTTTAGTTCTTAACAAAAATTAATTATCAAATTAGTTTTCAACGGTAGTAGATGTTAGACACTTTAGTCCCTAATAAAATTAATTACCAAATTAGTTCTCATCGTTAGTGGACACTCTCACACACACAAGAAAATGTTTTTAAAGAAAACGTTTTATGAAAACTATAGCCGTAAATATTTTACAATTTGTTTTATAATAAAACAATGATAAGTATAATAGCAAGGAAGCTTAGAGCAAGTGTTGTGTTTCTAAATGAGCTCCAAAACATGTGTTTATAGACATCCCAAGAAACTAACCGTTATGAATAGTAATTTACTGTTCATTAGCTGTTATTAATAGTAATTTACTGTTCATATTAGACACTTTAGTTCTTTCTTTAGCTTCTCCGTCAACCACTAACAGTCCGATTCGACGTGATACGTGAAGCTACTTCGTTCCTCTAAAGCTTAGCTTAATGTGTGACTAAGCAGCTTCATGTGTCACGTGGAATCGAATCGTTAATGGTTGACGGAGAAGATAAATGAAGGACTAAAGTGTCTGACGTCTACTAACGTTGGGGACTGATATGATAATTAATTTTGTTAGGGACCAAAGTGTGTAACATTTATTAATGTTGGGAACTAATTTGGTAATTAATTTTTGTTAGGGACCAGAACGCCCATTTTAACATTTTTTGAGGACTAATTTGGGTATATACTCTTACTTCTAATTGTAATAATTATCAGTTTGAAATTTTAAATAAAAGATACGGTGGTTGTTGACATAATTATAAAATAATTTATTTTTTAATTAAATTATAAAATTTTTTTTTTTTTGGACTTGATAAAATTTTATCTTACAAGGTTGTCGACAGATTTTAAATAAAATTTTTGTATTTTGTATTTTTTAAAAATAACCGTGTTTAAAAATTAAATTTTCAAACATAAAATATGGTTATTAACATAATTATAAAATAATTAATTTTTTATTTTTCTATTACCTTGTCCCACCTATTCAAGCGATCCTAAAATCATCCACAATAATAATAATAATTGATAATTGTTCTTCTAGTCTTTAAGATAGCGTTTGATTCTTAGAATTGAGATTGAAAAACTAAAACTTAGTATTGTGTTTGTTAAATAGATATTAGAACTAAAATTTTAATTTTAATTCCAAAATTTTAATATTTTCAGTAAGTTAAATTAAAAGAAAATGAAAGACCGAAGACTATGATTAAAACTTTAATTGCATTTCATTCCAAAATACCCCTATTCAACATTTGTTATTTTACACAACTCCCTTCCATCATCACTGCATCAATCACTACACCACAAATCACCATCAATGCATCACTCACCACCACAACCTCGAACCACCCCTTTTCACCATCACTGCATCAATCACAACATCGCAAACCACTATCATTGCATCATTCCAAATAAGATGCATTATTAGAAGTAGTTTCCTTAGTATATTCCAAACTAATATATATCTAATTTATCTTGTAAAATTAAATATGAAACTTGAGTGTGGCACAAATTTAATACTAGTTATGGTATGCTCTAACAATACTCTTTAAACTTTAAGTAAGTTTTAAATTCGAACTAAATCCAACTATCTTAATTAGAAGTAGTTAATGTTTAAATAATTTTTCATGATAATTTATTTTACTAAAAATTGATTAATTAATTCCATTTATTTAAAATAAAAAAAAACTAGACGGCCGTCGTTATACACAACACACGAAAAGTGTATAATTACTGACTTTTCGTTTTTTAGGTCAACTCCATGCTCCAATGCCCCCTTCCCACAGAAGATACATTAACATTCAAAACCGGTTAGTGGTCCCGTTCCTATTTGGCTCAGTCAAACACGGCGTCGTCTCGTTCATTCCGAAATATCAAGGAACAAATAACAGAAACATCATCACTTATAACGGGGCTCTAATTCCCTACAAAATCACTCACCTGCTCCCCTCCTTTAATCTAATCACCACCGTCCGTTTCCGCATCACTAAACACCGACCCATACAACCGTGCGCTGTCAGCACACGCAAGCATAATCTCTGATATTTTTTCCAGCGTGTACTATTCGTTTTTCAGAGTCCCATTCTCGCAAGCAATTATTCAATCTCTCTCTTTCTTTCTCTTTGGAATCTTCCTTTGCAAATTGCCACTCCGAGGAACCCTAATATATCTATGAGATTAATGCACCTAACCAATATTTAATTGGTTCGTTATTTCTTTATATGGGTTTGCCGGCAAAACCAACAACTAATCTTCTTAGATTGAAGACATCAACAACAGAAACCAGAGCTTCAGTTTATTCCCAACATAAGGGTTAGGGTTTCCCTCTTGGTTTCTCAGACCCGATTTCTTTCAATTCCGCTTCCAATTTCGCGTGATTGAGGTCTCTCTTCACTCCAATCGCAATAGGAAAAAATGATTTCGGGGATTTCTGATGAGATGCTTGGTACTTTTGTCCCGATTGTAATCTACTGGGTTTATTCGGGGATTTACGTTGTTCTTGGTTTGTTTTCTGAGGATTACCGGTTGCATACCAAGGAAGATGAAGATGAGAAGAATCTGGTGACAAAGGGTACTGTGGTTAAAGGAGTTCTTCTCCAACAGTTAGTTCAAGCTGTGGTTGCAACTCTCTTGTTTGCGGTACGTGTCAATCTTGTTCTTATATGGATTTATTTTTTGTATGATGATTAAGAATAAGAATAATAGAATATAAGATTAACCACGAGAAGATGGAAGGATTTTAGTTAATTAATTTAGATTACCTAAAAACTTCCTTTTTTGGAGGTTTAAATACCAAGCAAGCACGCTTTCGAAGTTAGCTTATCGTATTTTGAGAGACGTGTGGTGAACAAACAAAGCTTTTTTCAGTATCTTTCATGTCACTGTCAACCATGAATTGTAAATACTCTGTTTGCCTTTCCTTGTAAACCAAACCATGGCTTATTTGGGAAATCATGTTTTCTGTTTTACATGTGCTAGTGTGTTAATCCCACTATCAGGAGCTGACTAGTTGATTAGTTCAATATAGACAACATAATTGTTTCTGTAAATGGTGTTCACCCAAATTAAAAGTTGTAGATTTAGTGATCCATGCATCCTCTGACTTAAGGACCTGGATTTTATCTTATTCATTTTGGATGGTATAGGCCAGAGGGAAGTTCTTTAGAATTAGAAAGATCAGTAGCTTTTCTGCAAATAGAGGCTACATGTCTGATCCTATCCTTCGTGACACTTATCCAAAAATCTGTCATTGAAGGTGCATTAGTTGTGTTTCAAACATTTAGGATATTGCTGAATGCACAAATCAATGGTATGCCATAGAAGCTTCCTTCTAACTATGAGAGTAGCACTTGCAATTATGTGAAAATTATTCAAGGAATTGGTTGTTGGATGATCTAGTGTAATGTGAATTGACTATGAATGGCTTTATCTGAGCTTGTTTGTTTACCTTTAACTTTTACTCTTGGAGTGGTGTGTTGGATAGTAAAACATTTTTATCACCCTCATAAGCATTAAAGATGTTACAATTCTAGTTTAAAATAATTAGAGTCCATATCTGGCTATTTATGCAGACAACTCAATTGTAATGGGGTATTTTGCTATTTTGTAGGTGACAGGAAGTGATAGCCAAAGTGATTCGAACCAGAATGCTTCCCTCCTTGCTATTGCCCGGCAATTTGGTACTGCTATGTTGGTAATGGACACATGGCAATACTTCATGCATAGGTACATGCATCACAACAAGGTCCTATACAAGCATATTCACTCCCAACATCACAGACTCATTGTACCGTACTCATTTGGAGCTTTGTACAATCACCCTCTGGAGGGCCTTCTTCTTGACACCATAGGTGGGGCTTTGTCTTTCCTTATCTCTGGCATGAGCCCTCGGGCCTCCATCTTCTTCTTCTCCTTTGCCACCATTAAGACAGTCGATGATCACTGCGGATTGTGGCTCCCTGGAAACCTTTTCCACGTTTTCTTCAAGAACAATACAGCATACCACGACGTGCACCATCAGCTCTATGGAAACAAGTACAACTACTCACAGCCGTTCTTCGTCATGTGGGATCGCATCTTGGGCACTTACATGCCATACACATTGGAGAAGAGGGCCGATGGGGGTTTTGAAGCGAGACCTTGTAAAGACTCCAAGGATGATTAAATGTTTAGCTTCATGGGTATTCTTTTTGTGTACTAGTATTGGTTTTCGTTATTTATGATCAGCACTTTCTGAGTGACCGGTTTTTGTATATAAACATTATACTGAATTGCCTATTCTACTATTGTTCTTCACGTTTGTTTATACTAGATAGACTTAATAAGGAAATTGAGAAGCTACCTAGTTAAGGTGTTATTTTCACCCTTTTATGTACGGCTGCTATTATCATAACTTGTATACATTACCTTGTTTTATAAACTTGCTTAAGGATTCAATTTCTGATATTGGTATAGTATATTCTAGAATTGTCAAAATGATGCCTAAGCTGTGATTATGAGATGATTGTTGTGTATGTGAATAGACCTGCATTTAATCATGTACTTAATGGAGCCGATAGTTATTCATGAATGAATAAGATACGGGTATCTGTCTCGATAATCTTTTGTATCCCTGTTCATTCTTGATTGTTTTGTGGGGATGATGTGTAGTTGTGTACAGTAATGAGGAAAAAAACGCTGAAATTGCTGAGGCTTATATATGTGTTCACTTCTACATCTATGAGTTAGAATGAATTTACCCACCTTGAAAACGAAATTTCAGAAGTGTTCCACAGCAAGAATGCTACCAATGGAAAGCTGCCATCCCATTCCATCCCATTGCTACAATCTACTTTTAAAAGTAGAACGTACACAGAAGCTGGACTTCCTCAGCAAGATCACATCCAATTTCTTCCTTTTATTTAATTTTTCTCTTGCTTTCATGTGTATTAGTCTACTGGGAAGATTATCCTTATGTATTATTTTTGGACATATGTTGGCTAGAGCCAACCCATAACTCACACACACAACTCACACACCCTTATTCTTCTCATGGGAATCGATCCCGGTGCAGCATACAAGGAGGCCAATATGTGTGCCACTCAATCTATGCCCCAGCTGCCATAGGATTGGTTTAGGTCAATCGATTTAATCGAATTGGAATCAATAACTGGCCCGTCCCATTTTTGCCGAAGCCCAATAACCTTATTGTTGCATTTTCTTAAACTCAATTATATTTCACGGCTTTGTCTAAAAAAAAAAGCATACTTCACAACAAAAAAAAAAGAAAAACTGAAGAAAATTTTTTTTAAATAAATAAAAAAAATTCGTTTTTTTTACCAAAATACACATTTTAGGGAATATTTACCAAAATAAAATCTATTAGCAGTACTGGTCCAGACCGGTACTAAGCCAATTTTTTTAAAAAATAAAATACACCAGTATCGGTTCTTCTGGAGGCGGTACTGTATTAATATCAATATCGGTCCTTCTTGGGGCGGTACTGGTTCAAAATTTAATTTTTTAATTTAATATAAATATATTGATTTAATTAATAGAAATGATTATGAATTTTATAAAATCATTTATTTTAGGATTAAATAACACACAATAAATTAATATGCCATTAAAAAAAAATATTATTATAAATATATAAAATTAATTAAACACTGAGATAAAAAAAAACACAAAAGGGGGGAAAATAATGCAAAAGACAAAAAATTAAAATAAAAATAGAAACAAGAATATCCATCTACTTGATTTTGTTGGTTGAAGAAATGCTCTAGTAGTAGCAGGTACATGAAAGAGGTCGCATGTATATGGAAGAGAAAGATACAAGAATTATAAGTTACTTTTCATTTTCATTTGTGTTATGGTGTTTTTATTTGTTTTAAGGGTATTTTAGTAAAAATAAAAAAATCAAGTGTTTCATCAACTTTCCTCCAACTTCACTCCATACTTGGACGGAAAGAATTTTTCATGGGACCCACTGAAATTTAACTATTTCTTTTCCATTTCCCTATCAACCAAACAATACAACTTTATTTATTTTCCTTCCATTTCTCTTCCTCCTCTCCACTTCCATCCAATTTCACTCAAAACAAACAGAGCCTTAGGCTCCTAGGCAGTCTTGATTAGAGGCATCCAATGTGAATTGTGGAGACGAACTTTGGATTGCTATGCTTGACTAGTGTTTAACTTTTATCTTTTTATTGGGCTTATGTCTATTTTAAGCCTAAAGTGCAACGCTGCATATTTATTGGACCTTAGAGTTGTTGGGCGGGTAGGTTCTAGGTTTAGACCTTATTCTTTTTTTTTTTTTTTTGGACTTGGTTTAGACCTTATTCTAAACATATTATTAAAAAAAACTCATGTAATATTACTTTCAATATTTTAATATATTATCTTAATTAAAAAATATTTTTTAAACTTATCTTTTCTCATTTTTTAAATGTCATAAACGAAAAGAAGTATTATTGTTTCTCAAATAAGTACAAATTGATAACTTTTCCGTCTTAAATCAAATTTCATCAATCGAATTGCTTTTCTAAAATATACAAGATATGTAAATCATATAAGTGTTTCGCTGTAAATAAAAATTGAAAGTAAGGAAAATGAAAATAAAGAAAATAGAGATAAAAAAATAGAGAGAAAATTATATTTTTTATTGTTTGGATGAATAAGTAAAGAGCGCCTATTTTGGTAAATTCTTATAGTCGCGCCTATTTTTGTAAATTTTGAATTTTTTTTATTTATTTAAAAAAAATCCGAGAAAATAATGTTGGGTATTTTGTGTATAGAAGATGATAAGATTAATAAATAACTAGGTTTCAAGGCACGATTAGATCGCTTTCTTTAGAGAGATATTTGTTCCCATACTTAGTTGTTATAGGATTAATGACAATACTCCCCCAGGATACAATAAAACCTATAAATTTCTTACTTAGCAATAATAAAAAATTTCACTCTCTTGAACAAGTAAAATAAGAAGCACACTTAGTTGTTGTATTGGCACATAGCACTTTGTGTTAGTAAGGGTTATATTTATAATATTGCATGACACATGTTTGTACGTAACAATTTGAATCATTGTAACCTTTTGTTACATTTCCAATAGATATGTATGGTAATATATATTACGCATAGTCACGTACGTACATAAGATGGAACAAACTAATGTGTCATTTTGAAGCATTGTGACTATTCACAATGTACCGTTTAAATGGACAGTTTGGTAGTATCAACGGTTCTAATAGAAACAATTAATAATTAATAATTATTAATATATTAATTTTGTAAATATCCTTCAATCCCCATTATTTACAAAATTTAAATATACAAGTATATGCATAAAAAATATGTCACTAAGATTAAACATTCTCTTAATGTAAATTTTTAAAGTGCTAACGAAGTAATAGATGTCTAATCGATTAAATAAATGTGTATTTTAGAATGATAATGGCGCTTATTTGAGTCAAAAAGAATAAAAGATGGAAAAGATAATTAATTTATTCTAAGCTAAGTCAAAACCGAAAAGCTAAGAAAACTCCTAAATTAGAAGATGATAGAATATTCATAAATTATCCTTAACAAGTGAAATGATAGAGAATAACGATATATTATAAGTGCTGAATATCATAAAATATTAAAAGATACCAAGAGAATATGATATGATAAGACGGTTAGTAAACCGGTTAAATCGATGAGCCCAAAGAGTGGAAAGAAGCTAAACCGGAGGCTAAGATTATCGTGATGATATAAGCTCCGAGTATTGAGATTGAGAGAATGTGATAATGCGTATAATCTATATAATAATTGAGTCCCAAAGTGTGGCCAGATAACCTTAGTTGTGACGGTTGATATCGATTCGGTTTGCTCGGCGATGGTATGGGACACGACGATCGAACCGAGTTTTTCTTTTGGGAATGGTTCATGGTTCTGGACCGGTTTAACCCCTTAAGAAGGATTGGTTTGGCAACCGACAAAGTATCGGTTCTATCGGGCTTGTGTCACTGTCAAACTGATTGGTTCATCTAAGTCATGTAGACCGAAGGCTAATCCGGCTACAAATATGCTACTCCGGCTAACGGTTCAGAGGAACAAACCGGTGAGATGCTAAGAGCTATGAGATGTTGAGATGGCTGTGTGGCAAAGCTAAAGAAAGGCTATGTGATAAAGCCAAAGAAAGGTTGAATGCAAGAGCTGGGTATTGACCCACTTGTTTGAGAATTGAAGCTTGAAGGGCTATTGCTGGTGACGGGATCCTCACCATGATTAATTAGAGTACCAAGGGTACCTTATGCCACCAGTTCTAGCCAAAGGAACTTGGTTGTGCTACATGTTCTAGCCAACGGAACATGGCCGCCTTGGACGAGCCAAAGTCCACGACATTCGACAGTGGTGAACCATACTTGGGCTTGATCCTAAGTAATCGTCGGGTGCTGGAAGTAAACCGACGCATGAGCTCATGGTCTGCATTAGGAACATGCATGCATCATATTGTGTGTTGTATTTGTGTGTGATTGCATTATTGATTGTGTGTACTTTACATTTCTGCCTTTGCTACTTGACTACTTGCTACTTGCTACCTACGTGACGTCAGCCCCTAGGATAGATTAGTTGCCCTCATGATACCCCAAGTTGGGAACCTTAGGTTCTCACCCCCTTCTTCTTACACTACGCAGGATCTCTTCTCTCTCTTATCTCTCTTGCGCGATGAGACCTATCGTACCGTTCTCCCCACGTCCGGCTGCTTCTCCCAGCTCCTTGACTTCTTCTGGTTCTACTGGTAGCGTTCACCGGGAGCGAGAGTGCTCAGCCCATATGCCCTTACCACCGATGGCTCCGGCACCGGCACCGGCTCCGGACCCTGTGTACCCTATTCCGCGTACTCCTATGTGTGACGCACGGCGCTATCGCAGCTTATTCCCTCGCCGCAGAGTGGCACCTCCTACTCCTCCTCCCCCTTCACCTTCATCTAGCGACGATGAGCCTTCCGTCGAGACGTATGATCCGGCGGCTGAGTTAGTGGGCGACCCGGACGAGCCTTATGTTGCTGAGCATGTGCCCTACGGTGCCCCTGAGGCCTATTATTCTAACGCTTCTTACGGATCCAAGTGTAAGAGTGCCAGTACTGACACTGCACCTTCCAGCCATCACTCCTCTGGTAGTTCCTTCGGCAATGTTTCCCTGGGCTATGGGTCTGCCTTGAGCGGGTCGGCCAGTGACGGTGCATCAGACGACGATCTGGTGAACTGGTATTTTGCTGGGACATTTCCTCCGCCATAGGGTGTCAGATGTTGTAGGGTGTTAGTCATAGTTCCTCATGAACTGTTAGCACAGTACGAGGACTAGGCTTAGTTAGTCAGGTTGGACCCAGGTAGGTGACCTTAGCTGGGGTCGGGTTCAAACTTGTAGGGTGTCTTTCGCGTTGTACCTTTCCTTCTGTATTTCTTTTTCAGTTGGTCTACTGGAGTCTGTAGTATCTTTCCCTTTTGAGTCTTGTATTTGTGAACCCAATCAGTAATTTCAATTATATGTTAACTTACTTGTTCTCTTATATAACTGTTATATAATTGTTTAACTTGTATATGAATCGAAGGATATATCGCTGCTACCGTTACGTTACAACACGACAGGCTTGTAAGTTTTGAAATTTTAGAGTTAGGTTTTTACTGACATTTCGGCCGTAGGTGTGATCATGACATACTGAAAGTCAGAATGTTACAAAAACATTATTGTAGAAATACTACTGTTGCTGATGTTACTAAAGTTTACAATGAGCAAAAGGATAAATTGAAGATGTCATTGCATAAGTGTCGTAACAGAATTTGCTTGACCTCTTATTGTTGGACTGCACTAACCCAAGAGTGTTATATATGTTTGACTGCCCATTTTGTTGACAACAATTGAAATTTAAATAGTAGAATGCTTGCTTTTTGTAGAATGGAACCTCCTCTTACTGAATATGATATGGCATAAAAAATCTTGTTTTCCTTAAAAGATTGGGGAATAAAATGAAAGATATTTTCTATTACCTTGGATAATGCTAGTGCCGCCAATGATAATATGCAAAATATTTTAATTGAACAATTGGGATTGCAAGATGGCTTATTGTGTGATGGAGAATTTTTTCATATTAGATGTAGTGCTCATATTTTGAATCTTGTAGTTCAAGAAGGATTAAATGTAGCTAGTGGTGCTTTGCATAAGATTAGATAAAGTATCAAATATGTGAAAGCATCTAAGGCAAGAAAGAAGGTATTTAAGGAGTGTGTTGATCAAGTACGCATGACTCCACTTGAGACAAAGGTGGTTTGAGAATGGATGTACCTACTAGGTGAAATTCAACTTTTGCCATGCTTGAGAGTGGTTTGAAATATCGTCGTGCATTTACAAGAATGACAATGAATGATAATAACTATAAATGTTGTCCATCAAGTGATGAATGGAAGAGGGGTGAGAAAATGTGTGAATTCTTGAGGCCTTTTAACACCACAACCAATGTTTTTTCTGGTACTTCATATCCAACTTTCAATTTATACTTTATGAATGTTTGGAGAATTGAACTTTTGTTGAGGAAAAATGTAAATAGTGATAATGATGTAATTAGGGGTATGGTGGAAAGAATGAAGGCAAAGTTTAGTAAATATTGGAGTGAGTATAGTGCAATTCTTGCAATGGGGGCTGTTTTTGATCCAAGGATGAAATTTCAAGCCTTGAGATTTTGCTATTCAAAACTAAATCCTAGCACATGTGAAGAGAAGATTGATTTGGTTAAGAGAAAATTATATAGACTCTTTAATGAGTATTCAAAATGAAGTGTAAATGACTCGGTTGGTTCAACTACTCAAACACATGCATCTCCCATTTTAGAAGAAGATCTTAATGATCATTCAGAAGCATTTGATGTAAGTTTCTTATCTCAATAAAATTATTATCTCTTTTATTTTATTTATCAGTTATTGATAAGCCTAACTTTTTGGTAATTGTTTATGATTATATTGACTATATGAGCCAAATAAAGAATGCAACTGGAGAATCTGAATTGGATCTTTATTTAGATGAGACACCTCTTGAACCAAAACTTCATAAGAAGTTGGATGTATTGAGCTATTGGAAGGATCGCAGTTCGCGTTAACCTAATCTTACAATTATGGCATGTGAAGTGTTGAGCATCCCTATCACTACAGTTGCAAGTGAATCGGCATTTAGTATGGGTGCTCGTGTGCTTACTAAATACCGTGCAACACTTTTGTGAACAATGTTCAAGCACTTATTTTAACTCGTAATTGGTTGAATGGTTTTAATGATGAAGGTGCATTATTGTATAATCTAATTTGGTTTTATTTTAACTTTGTTTATAGGTTAATTTTTATCTTTAATTTTTTTTCCTTTCAAATTGCAGATGCAGACAAGGAAAATGTTGAAGTGGATGAAGAAAGTGACAAAACTAGTTTAACCATTCAATGATCCAATGGAGTTTAATGTGTTACACTATTATTTGAGGAGTATATATTTTGTTATACATGCTAACAACCTAACATGCATGTTGATATATGTAAAAAAAATATCTATGTATGATAATTTAATTCTATATGGGATATTTTGTAAAAAAAAATGTTAACATTATAAAATATGAAGAAACTTTTTTTTTTTAAAAAAAAGAAAAACGAGTTGGCGGGTTGTACTTCCTTCGCTCGTTTTAAATACGAGCCAACCAATTTTTCATATCTTGGCTTGTCGCTCGGGACGGGCCGGCCCGTATTTGGCCTGCCCATCCGTTTGACATCTCTATATAAATGGTTTCAAATACTATATCAGTTATATGGACGCCTATACAAAATATGTATGTATTTACATGCTTACTTAAAAATCACAAGCCCTTATTGCATTTCAGGATACAGACTGTTTATAGAAAATCAAATAGAGAAGAAAATAAAAGCTGATAATGGGAAAGAATTATGTTCTTCTTTTAAATTGTTTTTGCATATAGGATTAGTATTATTGGCCTATAGTCCAATTAGATTAGGCAATTATACTATAAATAGTAATAGTTTGTAATAATTTAGCTAAGTTTGGAAATGAATTGACTCTATTTTCTCTCTTTGGCTCTAATTCTAGGGATTTTCTCTCAATTCTCTCCCAGATTTCATAATTCTTAGTCCTAATTGATACTAATTCGTATCAAATGGTGCTTTCATTGAATTCTCTTCCTACTTTTGATGGAAGAGGAAGTGGATATTGGTGGTTAATTTGTGTTTGTCAGTTCTTGAATTCCAGAAAAATTCCAGAATCACAGTGGTTATCCATGGTGTATGATGGTTTGAAAGGGGAAGCTTGGCACTGGTTCTTAGCATGGAGGCTCAAAAATTTCTCAGCAACTTGGAATCAATTTGAAATTGAATTTCTGCATCGTTACCAATCTAATTTTAGTTCGGTTTTACCCGAGTTGAATTCCTCAACAATTTCAGAGCTAGATTCAAACGCAGAAGAACAATCAGTTTTCAACTTTCAATTACAGCAACAACAAGATGAATCAGTCTCAAATTCAAATCAATCACAGCAACAAGAAGAAAAATCGACCAAAATTCAAGATCAAGCATCAATGGCAAATCCAGATTCAGATACAGATGTAGAAATCATAGATGGAGAAGAAGCAAAAGCAGAATCATATTCAAATTTCAATTCAGAATTGCAACAACAACAAGCAGAAGGAAATTCAACAGAAAATTCAAATGAACCTACAATTTCAAATCCAAAAGCAGAAATTCAGTTTCAACAACAACAATTTTCAAGCAAGAATTCAAAACTCATACATGAAGAAGAAGAAGAAACAGTAATAGAAGATCACTTTCAAGGTTTGGATATGAGAAATTCCAATGACCAAACCGCGGCATCACTGGAGCTGTTGTCGCACGCAGAGGTAGAAGCAGTTGTCCTAGGCGCCGTCACGGAGGAGAGGATGGAGAACACGGATCTTGAACCGGAAGATGAGGCAGGGGCGATTCGACCACCCCCTGCGCCGCCAGACCTCACCTTGCTCGCGGTAGAAGAGAG
>JASCZI010090849.1:18679-34853 GCA_036250425.1 Stylosanthes scabra
CGTGTATTTGCCAATGCAGGTACCAAGGGATACAAGGTTGGGCCTGGCAACATTGGTGGCACGCTTCACAAGTGACTCGCTCGCATAGTAGATCTTGTTCTTCTGGAGACGGAAGCAGTACCGCCCAGGGTTTGGGTCAGGACCTTCATGAGAGGGATTTTCCACAATGTTCTTGAGGTTGTTTCCCACAAACTTGAACAGCTTCTCGAACACTGCTGTTGTCTCCTTCTCATCCAAAGGTCTCATCTTTCAGAACTGCAGAATTTAGCTTCTCAGATTTTACAGATGTAATGTTGTTCGTATCAAACCTGAAATGAGTATAAATAACTTTAACTAGAAACAACGTAGATTGTGGTCTGACATGTTCATTACCTTATTAAAATACAATGAACAATCTGAAGCAACTGTATGTACATGGGCGTGTTTTTCGATTTCAAGCGGACTAATCAAAACAACTTTTAATTACTATGAACAACCCTAGTAATGAGGGTCTGAAATGTTAAAATACAAATTCAATTGGTAGAAACAACTTTGATTGTAAGTAGCCAAAGAATAAAAGAAAACAACTCTAATGAGTAGCAAACAACTAAAACAATAAGCATAAATCAACATAATGCAGATGCACAATCTTTTCTTCACATGAAAAACAGTAAACACAATAAACCTACAATGGTACCAAGAACCATATCAGCAGAGACGCAACAATTTTCCCCCAATTTGTTAGACACCAAAGACAATTATTCCAACTTCCCACCCTAGCTTGCATCATAACACCATTCAATAAGGATTTAGGTAATAAAAAATTAACAACAAAGGCATACAAATCAATGTATTAACCAATCACTAACAAAAAGACAAGCATAAATATAATAGTATGGTTTAAACAAGAGGGATAGAAAAAAGCATATGGTAAAAGCAATGAGCATTTGAAGGTGCATGCAAAATAAGGCAACGACCCAATAACGAAGAGGCACAACAGAGTGTAAATGTCAAAACTTTAAGGGCAAAAACAACGAGACAGAGAAACATAGAAATCTATATTTTATTATTTACATAGCAAGTAGGTTTCTCACTACAAAATTTGGGTTTAACACCAATTTAAAAGTTTAACAGCAGCGGCCTCCCAAATCATTTAGCAACAGAAATAAGTAGAGAAAAAATCATTCTCAAATCTCAACAACACATTAAGCAAGAACAATTAAATTAAATCAATCTCCACAACACATTAAAATACAAAAGAAAAATTACCTTTGGTGAAGCTCGGGTGCAGCCGGCGACGCTGGAGGCCGATCTGGAAGCGGTTCAACGCGACACGAAGCTGGCCGCTTGAGAAGAGGTGTTGGAGGCTGACGATGGTGGGACGGTTGTGAGAAGCGCTGACGGTGTGACGACGGCGGCAGTGGATGAGAGTTAGGGTTTAGGGTTTAGTGAATTTTTTTGAGAGAGAAGACAGTGAGAGCTCGATGTTGCCTTCAATTTTAGTGAGGGGACTAATTAATTATTAAATTAACCATTCTTTCTTTTTTTAAAAAAAAAATTTATGGCTGCTTTTTTTTTTCCCTTTTTTTTTTCTCTGTCTTCTCCAAGACTCCAACTAACCAATAAACACCAGAGGAACCGGTTCGGTCCGACCTCCCGGTCCCATCCGATTCAATGATTCTTGAGCGGTTAGCAATTTGATGGTTTCAATATACAAACCGATCCGGACACTTGAGTCATTCCCGATCGGACCGGTTCGACATCGTTCAGATTCAGACGTCCATTCTCTCTCTCTCTCTCTCACTTCGAGGCTTCGAGCCCTAGGTGCTGAGCTCTTCTCTCCCACACTCGTCTCACCACCGCTTCCCACCTCCATCGCCGCCTCTCAAGCCGCTGGAAGCCTCGGTCAGCTCGCGTTCGTCGCCTCGCGTCGTCCCCAACGCCTGGAGCTCCGTTGTGCCCTCGCCAGCTCTGTCGCCCTCGCCTCTCCCAGCTGCGTCGTCCGCGTCCCTCCCAACTCGAGCTGAAGGTCTGCACCTGCCTCCTCACTCTGAAGTGTGAGGTAGTTTTCTTCTATGAGTTCAGAACCTTGGTCTTCACAATCACTGCTCACTGCTATAGCGTTATGTAATTAGAAATAAATTAAATTCTAAAAAAATGATAATTTAATTTACTATTAGTAATTAGTTCTACTATCTTTTGGGGGCTTCTCCATTTCTACAATGCTCTAAAGACTAAACTGATGCATTATATGAAAGGGAAATAATTTACTATTAGTAATTAGTTCTACTATCTTTTGGGGGCTTCTCCATTTCTACAATGCTCTAAAGACTAAACTGATGCATTATATGAAAGGGAAATTGATTTCCCTTGAGTTGGTTTGTCTTCACTCCGCACAGAAGCACTGAAGAACAAGAGTCCCCACACATTCCAATAATCATCTAAAGAATTCTACTCAAAGCATGTAGGCAATCAAGATCCCCTCTTTTTTGTTTACTCGTTCGTGTCTCCTCTGCTTATTGTCGAGTTATACTTGAAACCAGCCACAGGTTGCATGCTACATGTTTGATAAAATTCTTGATCCCCTCATTGACTGATTTGTCTGTCTTAGCTTACTTGTTTACTCTGATGCTTCTCTGTTGCTGTGAATGATTTCTGGAATGTGTCAAGGACATCAATTATATATGCCCCCTCATTTTTGGAATTTTTGTTTCAAGAATTCCCACCCCAAAAATACTCAACTTTGCACGTTCTTTAGTTGCTTTCAATAGAGAGGGTATTGGGTTGTCTGTCCTTTCGGGTATACAAGAAATATTAGCTCTATTTTCAACTCTCTGATTTTTTTTTTCCTTGTGTATTATTAGTACCTGCACCTGAGTAGGAAAATGAAATTGCTATTGTGGTGTTCAAGCTATCCACTTGGTGCATTCTTTTGCTCTTTCATGGATATTGGTGATTTTAGTTCAATGATGCCACATTTATCTCTATTAGTGTTGCCTTGAAAATTAAAGATACTAAATAGCAGTTATCTTGTTGTGAATTTTCGATTTTGCTGCTTGTTCTGTTCTTGGATTTTGGTGCTTGTTCAGTGACTATTTCCTTTGTCGGTGTTCATAAACACGATGAGATAGGGGTTGGAGATTATATGCTTGATACAATGTTGTTCATTTATTTGATTTCCAAAAAAAGCGATATGCATTTGATAGTGTGAGCTGCTTTCAATTTGCTACAAATCATTATAACATTAGTTATACATGTTGTTTTTGCCAGTTTTCCTGTAAGGAATGAATCGCTTGCAAGGATCTTCGTCGAGCGCTAAACGGAAGCGAGAGTTGGCTTTAGTTTCTGATACTTTGACAGATGGAGAGCGTGTACTCTATAATCTCATTCTTAGCAAGAGAGACATGGGGATCTGGTCAGGTGACATGAAAAGAGAAACAAACCTCCCAGATCATATGGTCAAGAAATCCCTGAAGTTGCTTCAATCCAAGGGCATGATCAAGGAGGTTGTTAACATCCAAAACAAAGCAAGAAAGCACTACATGGCAGCACAGTTTGAACCATCCAAGGAAATCACAGGTGGGGATTGGTACAGTGAAGGGAGTCTTGATAAAGAGTTGATAAATGTTTTGAAGAACGTGTGTGTGAAGTACATTTCCAGGCAGAAAGTTGTTACTCGTGATGGAGTTCTGGATTGGAGCAGAAAGAGTGGGGTCATCACTGCCGAAGTCTCGAACCAGCAGATAGAAGAGATTTTGCGAGCTCTTGTTTTGGATGATGAGATCATAGAAGTGAAAAGCACTGGATACGGGGATTTCGAAAATGTTCCTGTTGGCAGAGTTTGTTACAAATCCAAAAGCAAGGGTGGTGTCAGAGGAGAACCAAAAGATGGTGCCATGTCTTCAATTCCATGTGGTGTTTGTCCACGGATAAACTTCTGTACCCCAGATGGCATTGTTTCCCCAAGAACTTGCGTCTATTATCAGAAGTGGTTGGACTTCTGAATGAATCAATGACGAATCATTAGTATGATATGAACCTCCAAGCCGTAACAATATGTTAATGTTTTTCACTATATGGATGCATCAAATGTTATCTTCATTGGGCATTAAGATTACAATGTTGGTAAGCTCAACTGGTTCAAGGGTCCACTTAGCAGATTGCACAGGATTTCATCTTGCTTGGTGGTCATTCTTATTAGAGTAGCACATATTGATGACCATTTTGTGAGTGTACAATTAGAAGAGTAAGGGAAAAAAGGAAAAGAAAATTATTTGCTTTGCATTTGAAGTCTCAAATTTTCATATGTTTGTCAAGCAGATCCAATATAAGGTTTTGTCTCAGAAGATTTTATTGCTTTAAGTCATATATTTTAATCTTTAATATACTAGCATGGTCTCTTTTCTGGTTACATATTTTCCACTTTCTTGATTACATTGTATTTTAGCCTGAGATTGGAAAGGATTCTACTTTGCTTACACTTGAATTCCATAACAGTTAATAATTTGGTTGAAGAGAATCCCAAAATAGGGAAAATACACATTTGGTTGCACCACTTTCTTTTTTTAGTGCCATGAATTCGTTCCATTTGCTCTAATTTTAGCTTTCTTATTTTCTGTGATTTAACAGTCAATTTAATAAGACAAGAAAAATTTCCTGGTCTTAAGGCTAAACCAAAGCAACCAAGATAAATGGTGTAAAATCATTACTTGTGTCCACTTAGTTGATCAATATAAGCTATTATATAAATATGTCTATTATTCTCATATGAGTCAAATTTCCACATTAATAAGTTGATCTTGTTCAATTAATCTTTTCTTTTTCCTTTTTTTCTTTTAAACAAGTCCATAACAAAGAAACCAACAATGAATAAGAACGAGAACATGAACCCTGGCCTAGCCAATGACCAAGCTCAGGTGAATATATTCATGCCCTTTCAAGTTTCAATCTAAGTATTTCATTCTATGTTATGTATTCTGATTTTGATAAAACAAGTTATAATCAAGTGTCATGATAGCTGATATCTAATGTTATTGATGACATAGGGGAATTTGATGATGGACAAGGCTTGTTGCAATGCTGGTCAGGCTTCCATTGCAGATCAAGCCTGCAAAGAGGTAAAGCCATTTATTTGATCTGATTGGTTTTGTTGAATTAATAATGAATAATTGCTTCTCAAGATTATGCAGAAATAAGTCTTTTGTTGTTAGTTTCACAATAGAAATGTTTGTGTGGTTATTATTAATCCATATTTTTATTAAATAAACATTTGCAATAATAGCAAATGTAATGTTAGTTAAGATGATAAGTATTTCATGTTCAAACTAGAATGTCATTGGTTTAAGTCTTAGACATTCCCGTGGCTACTTATTTTAGAATATCAAAATCTTGGTGGCTGATAAAAGTATTATAATTTTGTAGAGTTGCGAGGATAAGGCAAAGCCACAAGAATTTGCTGATGCTTGCAAGAACACAGTTGGGACTCACAAATGAACCAAGTGGAGAAGCTCTTTAAGTTGATATTTGCAGCTTTCAGTGTTTAAGTTTTGGGGCTTTATGCACTTGATATGCAATTTTTCTTTTTAGAACTTTTACCCTTTTAAAAATAGTTTGTAGGAAAGGTTGTTTTGCCATCACTTATGAGGAGACTAGTTTTGTCCCAATAATTATTTGGTTTTTGTTATATTTTATTTTATAATTGTAAGTCATAACTCATGAGAACTAACCATATAAGATTAACATAATGAGTAACATATGAAATGAACCTGTTATGAGATAGAATAGAACCATGAAAAATATAATTTGACCATTTTTAAGTACTAATAAATTTAAAAGTAGTAAATTATAATATTCTATAAAGATAGTCATCAAGGGAAAAAAAAAATCAGATTTGCAAGGCAGTTTTTCCCCATATAAACTTGATATTTTAACAGATCAGTGATTTCATAAATCATGACAATAACCAAATAGGCCTAAATTGATGTTGGTATTGGTAAAGGGACATGAAGAATGAAGATGGTGATGACAATAGTACTCAACAAAATGATGCTGCTGGTAAAAACAACAAACTAAGCAAGCAATCATCAAGAAGACCGCAATCTACATAGAAATATCTGAATAATCATAATTTTCAGGAGAATTTTGTTATCAGAATAAGGTGACATTGTTCTTATTTCTTAGCTTTAAATAATATACATAAAAAAAAAGGGTTGATTCCACCACTTCTTAAACACCAAAAGATCTGATTCTACTAACAATTTCCATGAGAGATAGATAGCATGAATGATCTCTTGCTCATGGTGAACAAAAACACACTAATGGAGGGAGAAAAATCGTAATAAGATTTAGATACTAAAATTATAATATTGAAATATTTTAAGAGTTGAATCGGTGCGAGTAATCTAAATTCACAGTGGGTGTGAAGTTTCTTTTTTTTTTTTATATTATTTGCCAATTTATATTAGCTTTAAATGACATGATTACATGTATAATTAAAGGATTTAATTTATAAGTAAATTTTTTTAGGAGGTATACTAGACTCGCCCAGACTAATCACTTAAACTTTATTAGTTGCTTCTTCCTGATTTGACGTGTTTACATTTCTTTTTGCATACATCTTGGTGAAGTTAATTTATAAGTAAAGTAACTATAACTATTTCATATATTCACTATTTAATTAAATAAAAAATAAATGAAATGGATGAAAAAGTATAGGTAACCAATATTTTTCTAACCAATAAATCAATCAATAAAAATTAGAATATTCGTAACCACTATTTATAGAACATTTATAATGAAAGTGAACATCCAAAAAACTATCATTAGAAAAAGAACATTCAAATCTAGAAATAAAACATTAATCCAATTTAAATTATTGACTGATATTAGTTGAATTTTTATGCTTTTGCTTTATCGAGAGAATCATTAAGGGAGAATAAGTTCTGGTGCGTGTGATGGAATAAACTCAATTAAAGGAGCTATGAAGAGAATAAAGTTACCGTTTTTAAATTAATAAGCTTTTGTCAATTCATATTTTCATCAATCTTCATTGTGCTTGCATCGTAGCCACACTCCTCTCTGGATCCCTCACGCTCAGTGATCGATCAATCAAGGTAACATTCGTATTCTTCAATGTTCTTATGATATGCTGCCAAATTCATCAATTGAAATTTGATCTCTTTTGCATTGCATGTTCATGATTCCCTCTTTTGCCTGTTGCCGTTAGTTTATATATACTCAAGAAGGGGATCAATGCACATGCCAATTTCTTAAACCAAATTGGAGCCACACACATGTTTCCAAATTGAATACTGAACACAAAACTGAAACAAAGTTATGATTTTGTTGTTGGGTTTCTGCTGGTTGGTTATTAGGCAAAGTATTTGATGGAACTCTATGATGAAGTTGTCTAAAGTATTTATGAAATAGCCAAACTTATATTATACTCTAGTGGATTTTTGGCAAAATTTTACCTTCTCTTTTTTGAAGGGGTAAACATAATCTATGAGATTAATTCTAAGTGTTCACAGTCAATAGTCATAACTTAATCGGTGCAGCTGAAAAATTGGGTCTTTTATTGTGTGGAAGGTTACTAATTTTTTGTTAGATTTTTGTAGTTGCTGGGATTTGTTTATTAGTTTAGGTTCTATTTCAATTTAATTCATTCTTTTGTTTGGTTTGTTGTCCATATCTAATTGAATGTGATGTCTTTGCATTCCTTGTGAGTTCTATTACACTATGAACAAACAATTCAATTTTTTATTTATTCATGTGTTGTTCTTCTGTGCAAATGTTGAAGCTTGGATTTTGCTATGCTATCTGAGGCTAGATATATAGATTCAAAGTCTTTAGCTGTTGCAATACAATATATGGTAATTTGTTAATCAACATTCGTGTGGGTTTAAAAATAAATTTGTAAATGCTTTGCCTGATGGACAGCTCCATCCATCAAATACTTTGCCAGGTTGTTACTTATTAACCTTCATTTTTATGTAGCAGTTCCATTTTTCTTTATATAAATGATTTTAGTTAGAAAAATATACATGATGTGTTGGGTTGTGTATTCTAAGCTGCAAAACAGCTCAAAGGTGAAATCTTTGTGTTAACTTATTTTGGTCATCTGCAGCTAGAATTGATAATATGCTCTTTGTGTTCTATGCGAAGCAGTCATCTAAGTGAAGTTGCTAAATATATATCAGCAATTTCTTTTTCTTCTTAATTATCTTTTTTAGATGTTTAACATTGCTATTATATATCTAATCTGAAAATAGAAGGAGCAGAATGGGTAGTCCAGAGTTACCAAAGAAAAGAGTTGCATTTGTGCTGATAGATGGGTTGGGTGATGTGTCGCTGCCGAGGCTTGGATACAAGACTCCTCTTCAAGCAGCAAAACTCCCTAACTTGGACGCCATTGCGTCAGCTGGAATCAATGGACTAATGGACCCTGTTGAGGTTGGGTTGGGTTGTGGAAGTGACACTGCACATCTTTCCTTGTTGGGTTATGATCCTAGAGTTTATTATCGTGGTCGAGGAGCATTTGAGTCCATGGGGGCTGGATTGGCCATGTCACCTGGTGATATTGCTTTTAAGGTTGTTGTAGATCCCTGTTCCCAATTTTTATTTTTCAATATTTAGTTAGGAAAAAACTTGAACTTAGCAAATAGAATGAAAAGGAGGTAGCATTTTTCTGCTTTATTGCATTTGACATTACACTTTCAACATACTTACTAATGTTATTATGTCTTTGTTCCTTGCAGAAACTGTGATTTCTTTCTATTCTATGTTTTTATGATTACTTCTTAATCTTCCTTTGGCAAAATAATTATGTTTCAAAGGCTTTTCTGAATTTTGCATGTTAATAGTGATTTCCCCCTTGATTTTCTGCAGTCAAATTTTGCAACTCTTGATGAAGAAAGTGGAATAGTCACCAGTAGGAGGGCTGACAGGCACTTTGAAGAAGAAGGCCCCATACTTTGTGCTGCCCTCGATGGAATGAAGCTGCCATCTTTCCCTCAATATGAAGTTAGAGTCAGGTGAAGATGATTAAGGTTACCACTTAGTGTGGATTATATTGAGTTTTTAGCATTTTGGGTCTCCGTTTTTTTGAAATATACTTGGGAACATTTTGGTTGTTGCCCGAGAAAATTTAAGTAGCATAGAAATCTATATATCCGTGAAGTAAATTTTATGTTTATACTTTTTGGTATTCTTGAAATAGGTATGCAACAGAACATAGATGTGGAGTGGTTGTAAAAGGACCAAATTTGAGTGGAAATATTTCGGGAACAGACCCATTAAAGGACAACCGCCTACTCTTGAAAGCAGAAGCTTTAGATGATTCTGATGAAGCAAGGAACACAGCTGATGTTGTTAATGAGTTGTCCAAGGAAATAACAAAAATATTGGTTTCTCATCCTGTGAATGCTACACGTGCCGCCCAGGGGAAGAACATAGCAAATGTAGTCCTTTTAAGAGGTTGCGGCATTCGAATTGAGGTACGTTCTTTTGGTTAATATTACATTATGCAGTTATGTTGAACTGCAATCTTCATTATACAAGCTAATTTGTGTAAAATGTATTATTGATTTATGATTAGTACTTTCGAATTGCATATTATTATTGCAGGTTCCTCCATTTATAAACAAATATGATTTATGGCCTTGCATGGTTGCTCCTACAAAAATAATTGCTGGTCTGGGCTTATCACTGGGTATTGATATTCTAGAAGCTCCAGGAGCCACCGGAGATTATCGAACTTTACTAACTTCAAAATCGTCAGCAATAGCTAAGGCTCTCTCAGCTCCTTTGCAATCTTGCCCAAGAGTTTTTGTACCTGGAGAGGATGAGCTTAAAGAAGGCCGGTCAGATGGCTATGACTTTGGATTTCTTCATATCAAGGTCAAAATTTTATGGCTTTGGTTTCTCTCTCTTTTCACTTGGAAATTTTTTAGTAAATGGACAAAAGTACACATGAAAGAGTTTGAGGTGGACAAAAATACACAACAAAGATTTGAAAATATCAAGGTACACTTCAAAGATTGTTTTCGATGGATAAAATTACACTCCAGGCCTTACAAACCTTGGCATGACACTTTTGTCCATCAAAAACAATCTTTGGGAGGTACTTTAATATTTACGAATCTTTGGCGTATACTTTTATCCATTTACTCTCGTAGTTGTTTAGTGCTGCTTAAAGCTTGCATTCTAAGCTGTATTCATTTCTTTGTTATACTTTTTGTGATGAGATTTTATGTGGTGCTACAGGCAATAGATGATGCAGGCCATGACAAGGCTAGCATTCTCAAAGTCAAAGGATTAGAAGCTGTAGATACTGCCGTAGGGCAGTTGGCGAGGCTTCTGTGGGAAGCAGAATCATCTGGAAAATTTCAGTTTTACCTTTGTGTGACAGGTGACCACTCTACTCCAGTGGAATATGGAGATCACAGCTTCGAACCAGTTCCATTCACTATGTGTCGATTGAAAGACTTCGTTGGTGTGGTTGGCGAGTCCACAGTTCTCACGACTTCTCTGGATTCTTTTCCTATTCCCAGTGTTGTGCCTGGTGAGGACTTAACCAATGATTTGGAACAAGAAGAGAGAAAAGAGAAACGTTCTGAGTCTTATAGCGGCGATTCGGTTTATGAGCTGAATGAAATGGCAGCTGCAAGGGGGTGTTTGGGGCGTTTTCCTGGAAGCGAAATGATGGGAATTATAAAGAAATTCATTAGCATTGATGTGGAAACTGCAAAACTATGAAATTGAGTGTGTTGTGACAGTTAAATATTGTTCTAATAGTTAAGACTTGTGAACCTTTTTTACCTGAAATCAAGTGATTTCTGTGTGTAACTCATCAAATTTTGAACACTAGTACTACTACTATTTATAGAGTGTATCAATGTTGTTTTCTAAAACGAATACCAACAGCTGAAATAAAATTTTCAGTGTTATTTTCTTTTCTGGAGGTGTATCATTATTCTAATCAAAATCAAAAGAATGATTCATATTGCATACCTTAATAGTTGGTAGAAGAGACAAAAGTAATAATATTTAATTTTTTAGATAGTTAAAAAGTCTCGACCCAATTGGGGAGAAGGTAAAAACCTTCTCAAATTTCTTTCGACATTGTTATCAAGGATCCCTTTCGACAAAAGTAATAATATTTAAATGACTAATCATCAACATTAATTAACACAGCTTGTGAAGAACAAATTCTCAATTTTTAATCAAAGAATAAGATCAATTATCTCATACATTTAATTGATAGGTGATCAATCTTGTAAAATATTTTTTTTCTAGATGAACTCTTTATGATGTAGTCGATTCCACCTAGTGGCCCAGTGGAACCCTAGTGGGATTGATGTTGATATTGAACCCTTTATGATGTTTTGATAAGTGCACTGTGGAGAATGAATAAGTGAAGAGGCTTCAGTGAAATTGTAGAGGGAACCAAATAACTTTTGTTGATAGATTGCTTGTAGATTTGTTTTGAGATGTTCATGATTGGTTCTTCAATCCAAGTGCAGGTTCTTGGATATCAATTTGCCAGATTCTGGCTAAAAGAGAAGACACCACACAAAAATCTGGTCAAAGTTTGAATGAAACTTAAAACTGTCTTGGGAATCCATTCATTAGGCATGGCAGAAACTCACGTATTATATTACATAGCATCTCCAATATTACAGTATTCATTTCAATTTTATTTAGGTCCCATAAAATTCCGCCTGAGTATTTGTGGCATGTGATTTGAGATTAAAATAAAATTTATTGCTCTAATATTTGATCTTAATTTAATTTATATTTCATTTAAATTAAAAAGTTTAATAAAATTAATTATACACGTGATAAGATTTTGTTGAATACTGTATCACTAAATAGTTTCATTTCATCAATCAATTCTAATGTATAGTATCAATTTTAAATCAAGAGCTTTTTTAGGCGTTAAAAGAATTTAGTAGATCTTTAAAATTTCAAATTTTATCTATAAAATAAAAAAATATTGGTATATATTTAAAATAATCACGGCCACATATTTAGAATCTTTCCTTATAAACCTTAGAAAGATCACTAGATACTTTCACCAACATAGCCCTTTCATTGCTTAAAAGTTAAAAGTATCAAAACTAATACTCTAAATTAATCCACTGGAGATGTTTTTAAGGTTCAATAATGTACGGAACCAACAAATCTATTTGAACACCAAAATTAGCTACCAAACTCAACCACCATATAAACACAAAATACACACTAAAAATGAGTTAAATTCTATGATGCATGGACACGGACACGACACGAGACGCGACACGCCAACACACCGATCTCAATTTTTTATATGACATGGAGACACGACATATATATAAAATATAATATATTTTTAACAAAATTATAATAATATCTTGATATTTTATTTATATTAAAATTTAAATTATTATATTTAAATATTTTTAATGTCTATTTTAATTATATAAAGTATTTAAGATAACTTTTAGTTTTAAGAAATGATCATATATACTACTTTTAAATTCATTTTAAGTATATAAGTTAAGAATAAAGTTGGACACGCGGACACGTGATGATATTTTAGAGTGTCAAGTATGTCCAAAGATACGTTTTTTGATTTTTTTAAGGACACGGATGGACATTTAAGACACGTGTAGGACGAGTTTCGGTAAGTGTCATGTCCAAAACATGTCTGACACGCAGACACGCCAATTCGCCGAAGAGTTCACGCTTCATAGATTAAATCACATGTATTTTGTATAATGTGGATTATACACTGGTGACTGATTGATTTTGGTGCATACTTAACATAACCCCTACGGAACCAACATTAGGAAGACTTATTGGCCAATTAGAAGTTATTATCCAAAATTAAAAAAAAAATTATCATCCGAAACTAAAAAAAATTATTATTCGAAATTAACTAAATTTATCATCCAAACAGAATACAAGTTATCATCTGTAACCTCACCACCACCACCAACCGCACCTCACCAGCACCACCACAACCACAGCCATAACCACCAGCCACCATCGTTTCCGACTTACTACCGTACTCTGGCACCGACATTTGAACTCCGTGAGTCCCATGGACCTCTTGCACGTCAAGCATCGGTTATGAAGAACCGCCTCTTCCGTGTGCCGCTGAAGAAGAAGATGATGAATCGATTGCTATAGCTGGCGGAAACGAGGAGGAAGACAGTTGCGCAACAGCAGCGGGTGTCGGAGATTAAAGAAGAAGAAGAAGAAGAAAAACTCGCGGAGATTGTGAAGAAGATGTTTGTGGCGTGGCGGTGGCGATGGTGGCTTGAACTCTCAAGAAGGAGAAGGATGAGGAGGAAAAGGCAACAACTTGGTAGCAGTGGCGGTGGGGAGAGAAAATGTGGCTAGAATTAGAGATTTCATCTTTTGACTCTGCATAACATTTACTCCTTATACTTTCTCTATAAGGTTCATCTAATATAAATAAATCATTTTATAAGGATGTGAAATGAATTTCTTTTATATAAAATAAATAAAGTTAAAATTTTTAATGTATTCTTTATAAACATATTCAAGTAAAATTTAAATTTTTTTTATTAATAATAATATTAACCTATGTTAAGAAGGACATATGATAGATAAATTCTATATTTTATTTACTTAACTATGTCACTTGATTATTTGATAGCAACGGATCAAAATTTGGAAGTGAGGCTCTCATACTCTCATCAACACATGATGAAAAGAGGACCAACCTATCACGTGACCTAATTTGAAATAGAAGAATTCATCACGTGCCACCCCAATTTGCCAAATTAAAAAAGAAAAAGAAAAAGAAAAAGGAAAAAAAAAACCTTTAAATTTCAATTGAGAAGAAGAATAGAAGCAAACAAAACCAAAAACCCCTCTTTTTTTCCTCTTTCCTGTTCTCTCCATTCTTCTGAATCAAAAATCGAATTTTGAAGAAGAAAAGAACGAAGGATCCACCACCAACAACGATTCCATGGAAGCCATACTCATAGATTGCGTGCAGAAAAGCCTCCGCCATTTCATGCACTCCAACGCCATCTTTCTCTGCCATCGTCTCTGCGCTGAGTTCCCCACTGAGGTCTCTCTCTCTCTCTCTCTCTCTCTCTAAATTCAAATTTTTTTCTTCTTCTTTCTCTCGTTTTCCTTAGAAAGTTTTCTGTTTGGTTCCTGAGAAACCACGGGAAAATTTATTAGAAGAGCTAACTTTAATCACGGTTTCCCTTATAAGCTCCGCAAGAACACATGCTGTTTCTCAGCGAGCTATTCTCTCTGCAGAAACCGATTGGTGCTGGCTTACGAACCAGCCATTCGATTCAAGTTCCTCTAATTAGTTTCTTCTATCGTACTTTATATTGGTGGATTTGGATTCGATAAGAAAAAAAACACACACACATACTCTCATAGCTTTGTGGTATACCGTATATCTAGGTTGCATCATCTTTTGTTCACTGTAGTGAGTAACTTAGTGCTCTTATATATGATTAAATTGGGCTAGTACTGGTAGTTTAGTTTTCAAGCGTTGTTTGTCTACTTACAGTGAACATTGTATGATAGTTTTCCCTCCTGCAAGTTTCTTCTTTTTTCTTTTTATTGTAACAAAAGTCTCTTTTTTGTTTTTAATTTATTTCTATTTTGCTTTTGTTAACAATGTGGTTACAGTGGAGGGATTCTATGTTCACTTCAGTATTTTGGTTGGTTATAAATGAAGTTGTTTTTTAAAGGTTTTTTGTTTATGGATTAGACATTATTCTGTCATGCCCTTTTGATTATATAGCCTCGTATGAGAAAAAATCCTGGTAGTTATAGTATAAATTTTGTTCACAAAATGCTTGCTGTTGGGCAGAAACAGAAACTTACAAAGAAAATGTCAGTATGAAGTCCATGCTTTGTTTTAGTAATGTATTGTATTATATGTTTAGGCTTAGTATTTTTTATTTGTTATGGAACCTTCTTATTTGTGGTGCTTGAGACATGTCGAACCAACATTGCTTTCTTTGGTTGAGTATTCAGCATGACTTTCTGAAGGGTATCTTTTAGTCTCTTTCTAGCAGTGTTATGACCATGCTTTTGTTGCATACCATGCAGACAAATCTTCAATTGTTGGCTGGGTGTTACTTGCAGAATAATCAAGCTTATTCTGCATACCACATCTTAAAAGGTATGTTTCTTGCAATATTTTTTGTGCCAACATGGTGGCTTTGAGTTGCATTCTTATTGCTTTTAGTTTTAGGTTTCACCATTGCTATTCTATTTTGTAGATTTTTTTTTTAATGCTTCCCTCATTGTTTGCTATTCTCTCATAGCAATGCTTCTTATTATGTCTCACTTGCTATTCGTTTTGTCTTTAATGCTTGAAGGAACACAAATGGCTCAATCCCGGTACTTGTTTGCATTCTCATGCTTTCAGATGGATCTTCTAAGTGAGGCAGAAGCAGCATTATGTCCTGCTAATGAGCCTAGTGCAGAGGTAGAGTCAGATGATTTAGAATTTCTTCTTCCTCTTTATTTTTTTACAATTTGTTGAGGCATTTGGTAGGAGAAGTCGAATAACTCTGGTTTTATCTCTTTCCTTAATATGTAGGTTCCAAATGGTGCAGCTGGTCATTATCTGTTAGGGCTTATTTACAGGTTGATGATCAGTGTTCCCATCTATTGTTAATATATTTGATGAATTTATCCATCCCTATTCTCTGTTGATTGTTGTGCTACTTTTTCAGATACACTGACAGAAGGAAAAGTGCAATAGATCACTTTAAGCAGGCACTATCAATGGATCCTTTAATGTGGGCTGCCTATGAGGAGTTATGCACATTAGGTCTGTAAAATGATATTAACCTGATTTCTGATGCTCACTGGACATATTTAATTAACTGATTGTACACACCAAACTGTTTAGTTTTTAAGCAATGAAGTTATGTTTTTCTCTCTGAGATGAGTTTATGTTGAGCCTAGATGAAATGAGGAGCTTGAAGTAAACCAAACATATGTTCTTTGATAAAATTAAGGCTCAAGCAGTTTCTTTTCCTTATATTGCTGTGATTATGATGATCATTACACCCTTCTTATTTTCCCCATGATCCTTAGGTGCCGCTGAAGAAGCAACTGCAGTTTTTGGTGAAGCTGCTGCTGTTTGTGTACAAAGGCAATACCTAAGTTGTTCTACCTCTCCGAGGTCACATTCATCAGC
>JASCZI010090849.1:43206-57237 GCA_036250425.1 Stylosanthes scabra
CATCTAATATTGTTATTAACTTCTATATATTTTTTATAAAATTTAATATTTGATCTTTTTATGTGTCGTCATTTAAGTGGATACTTTTCTAACCTTAAATATAGCATCTAAGTAAAATGAATTAATTGTATTTAGAACTATCTGCCTCTGTTGTCAAGATATGTTTTGCTTGCATTGGTATGCTTCCAATCTGTTGCAGTTTTTCCTAAATGATTAAATTCTTAGCAGTTGTTTGTGTTGTAGTGGTATAATATGCAAAATACCTGAATTGAACATATTTTGATCTTATTTCTGCAATGAATATAATCGCCGTTGGGATAGCACTTATTTTACATTAAACACTAGTCTTTCAAAATTTGTTGAAGTATCATGTCTGTGTTACGCGATTTTCTTAATAACAATATCTAGAAGTATTTCCTTTATTTATAGAGAAAAAAATGGACTGATTCAATAATCGATAGTAATTCAGATGGGTAAGATACTTTGTGTGTTATTGTGCTTTTCTTATGATATAGTGAAAGAAATACAGTTTAACAATAGAAAATGAGAAGAAACTAAAGTGTGCGGTTGATGACTGAATGCTTGCTCAGAATGTATGAATTGCTATAGAGGGTAGTAGTTGTATACTTGTATACTAGCTTAGCAGTAAGGATTCGTAGAAAAAAAAATATGCGAAACTTTTCAAATGGATTTTGATGTTAGTGATTTGAATGTGAATACATGAGGTGGTGTTTGATACTTTGATACATGTAGCTAAGCCCATCCAGTAGTATAAAGCTCTTTGTGTTGATAATTGGATTTACCAATTAGAATGGTCACATTTGTTGGGTTGATTCATTCTGATTATAGTTATACTGTTTTTTGGATCATATATATTAATACTCTATCCGACATGATGGTTAATAGGGACGTGGTCCTATCCCGGGGCCTGGTGGTGCTGTTGCTGCCGCTGCTCCTCCTACAGCTGCTACTGCTGGTGCTCAGCCTGGTCCAGTTTCTGCAGGGACTGTTTATGATGCTTCCAGAGGAGGACCCAGCTACAATGCATCAGCAGGGCCTACTTACGATGCACAAAGGGGTGCTGCTTATGACCCACAGAGGTTGACCGGATATGATGCATTTAGAGGAACCGCTTATGATCCAAAAAGAGGACCGGTTTTCGATGGCCAAAGAACCGGTTACGATCCACAGAGAGTTCCTGGATATGATCCTCAGAAAGTTCCTGGATATGATCCGCAGAGAGCACTTGCTTATGATCCATCAAGAGCAGCCGGCTATGATCCGCAGTCAAGGGGTGTTGCTGTTCCACATGGACATGCTCCAGCAGCTAGCAATATGCCTTTTGGGTCTGCAACACCACCTGCTCGCGGTGGAGCTGGATACGAGCCGCAGCCTCGTGGGCCAAATCCTGCTGCTAGGCGATGACCTGGAGATGCCACATGCCTCTTGTATCGATGTTGCCCCCCTTATGCATGGTTAAAAGATTTATGATCCACTTGAGGGGTGAAAGAAATAGAAGATAAATGTTGTCAAGTATTTCCTGAGTAAGTTTTGTGGCTCATCTTTCTTATGTAAAATGTTCAATCTACTAAAAAGAGTGAAAAAAAAAAATGCAGGTCGCCAATGAGAATTACAATGTTGAACCTTTTCTTTTTTGGGAAAAGGAAAATACAGTCTAACTGGTTATTTAAAACATGCCTTGAGCATTCAGATCTAAATAAATCTTAGCCAGTGCAATAGGGAGTTGTTTGTTCATTTTACTCTTGAAAGGAATCAGTGAGTGAATTTGATATGAATTTATTAAATCGGGCATGGTCCCATGAAGATGAAGATGCTGAATTAAATAGTGTACAAAACGTGGTGGAATATGTTGATAGTTTACGCTTGACAGTTCACAGATAACATAAGATTCTAGAACTGTGAAGAAGCACCGCTGAAAGGAGATGTTATCAACCATACATGTAACTGTTTTGTCATCATCTAATCTATCAAATATCTTTACCACAGTTTTCCTCAATGTGTCTGCATGTGATGAAACATAATAATCAATTAATCGTAACAATAATAATAAAAACATTTTCAGTGAAACACACAACTCTCTTTTTCAGGTTTTGTCCTATATTTTTGGATTACATGCAGGTTGAGTTTGACTACTCATCACTGTAAATTATTACATTGTGTGATCACAATAAAACCAAATTAAAGTTGGAACAATAATGTGAATTGCACTCCTCATATATTTATGGTATATATCCATTATTTCAAAGTTACATTGCATATACTACTATACTATCACATGACCCCATTGTCCATAATATGATCCTTTTTCTGTTATGAATGTTCTCTTGCTTTTGGGGGGTTCTCTCAAACCCTGGTCCCATATTAAAAAAAAAAAAAAAAAACAAGTTCAAAGGAGAGGACACAATACATAATCTATTATCCACTTTTATGTTTTGCCTTTATTACTATTACCCTAGTGATTTGTGAAAGGATCTGATTCTGTCTCAGAATTATTCTTAGTGCTACATAACTATTTTGTTTTGTACAAAATTAAGTTCTTTATGAGAAGCACAAAATATGTGTGGTGTGTTTTAATTTGGACTATGTCTTTGGAAGAAGTAAAAATTATACTGCTAAGTCCTTTCCTGATCTATTGCATCAGATTTCTTTGCTTTCCCTTGGGGAAATTAAAATAACATACATTCCATGAAATTTGATTGGATCCCTTTTATGAAAATATACATTGACTTTTATTAAGATTGAAGCATTATATATTTATCATTAAATATACACTAACCTTCTCTTATGAGAGGTTTTGGAAAAGTTAATGTAAATATGTAATCTAAACAAACAAACAAAAAATAATGATATGATGTGAATTTTCACTTTTTATTTTTTAAATGGATGCAAAAATGGTATTTAAAAAAAAAAAAAAAGAGAATTGGAGTCAAAATAACGGTGTAATCAACCCTCGTTGAGGCAAAAAACAATTTTGTTAGGGCAAAAAACTTCGTTAACCGCTACTAATTTATACTTTTCACTCCACCAAAAGCTTCGTTGAGGCGAAAATAAATTTTCTTAAGAGCAAAAAATTTTGTTGATTTTGTACTGATTTATACTTTTCACTCCACTGAAAAAGGTTTTTTGGCCAATTAAAAAGAGTTTTTTTGTGCGCCTTGTGCATGTAGCAATCCACCTAATGGAACTCAGATCCGCGCCGAGTTGGTTCAATAGTTCTTTCATATTAAAAATTTTCAAGAGTGATTTTTTTCAAAATTATAAAGAATTTGAATGTAATTTGCCCTATATTTTCGGTTCATTATAAAATTGAAGCTTTCTTAAATTAGTTAAACCTGAAAGTAAAGGTTGTTATAAAGTGAAAAAATAAGAACCTAACTGTTATATAATACTTGTCATTTTGCGTAAGTCGAAATATTCGTCAGTTTCTCACTTTGAGGATTTCTATATCCAAATATTTTATTATTCACGCAATTAAAACTTGTGATGACCTTATTAGTTAAAAGGAAGAAACATCAAATTATATTAGTTAATTGAAAAAGATAGATGTTTGTGCAAGTAGCTAGAAGAGTAGTTCATATTCATGTGCATGTAAATGTAATAGCCAAATCAGAAACAGTTTACGTCCCTCAATTGTCTTCACTCTTCCATCATCATCAAACCCTACATTTTTATGGTTCACGGGTAACCAATTTCCACGACTTCTGGATTTTCCAATTTCAATCACTTACTTTATTTTATTATTAGCTTATGTTAATTAATAATTAAGATTGTGAAAATACATAATTAAGTTATTTTGAATTGACATCATGTATGTGAATGTGACTAGCTATATATGTCTGTTAATTTGTTTAATTTTCTTATTCTTGGAACTGGAAAATGACTTTAGTTGTGCTTTATTTAAAACTGTTAATGTTTAATTAAATGAAACGATAGAAAAATCAGGAATAATATTTTTCTTTGATACTTTCCAACTCTTGAAGTTAATTTTAATTTCAAAATATAATAATATTTATAATTTGTCACACTAAAAACTTGAAATTCATCAATTCCTTGAAGAATATTCTTGATTCTCTACATGTTCTTTAAATATGATCTTCCTACCTAGTAACCAATCAGATGGAACTTCTAAAAATTGCCAATTTTTATCATTAAAATAAAAATCTTGGTCCTTAAAAAGCGTTTACTACTTTACTTACACACATAGGGCTTTAAAAATAAAATAAAATAAAAACAATTTCTGGCATCAATTTATTATATTCATGACATTAATAATTTTTTTTGAAATAAATAAAATTGAATGTCATAACTCATAACTACCATGAACTATTCTTCATATATGGTCCAACCAAAAAGGGACCTGATTTCAATACGCAATAAATTTGAAAAAGAAAGGAGCACTGTGGAAATCTATACTCTGAGATGAAAAAACAAGATAGAATGAATTCCCCCTTCCCCACAAACAAGTTTTTACAGTTTATTATTTATTTTGCTTGCTTTCAAAGGACAACTTCTATATATTAAAAAATTTTTGTTATTCATGGAAATTCATTGTCTTGCAATATTTTCTTCATTAGATATTTTTACATCGAATTGATTTTTTTCTTTTAAAAAATATTGGTGGCAGTTTTGAACCGCTACTATTTGCTTTCAAATTATAAATTGCCATAATATTTTTAATGTAGTGACGGTAATTTCAGTAGTTAATAGAAACCGCCATGAATTTTTTTAGCGACACTGTTATTCCGTTAAGGAGAATGGTTAACCCAACTAAAAACTGTTTAGGAACAGTTTAAAATTGTCACTAAAAGACAAAAACTTCTGACATCCAGCGTATTTCCTATAATGTATTTGTTATAACAGAAAAAGAAAGAAAAAAAAAAAGAAATCGTATATATGACACGAATTATTAAAAGGTAAATTAAGTTAAATATTATCTTATAGTCTCACTGAAATTGAGAGTACATAAATATGCATGTGGAAGAGCATTACATTGCTTAATTAAGCTTAATTAGCTTATTAATTAATTAAAGAGTATGTATATATGTGTTACTACATTGAAGAAGCTAAAGATGGATAAAATTATTAAGGGTAGGAATTGGTGAATTACTAGAAGGTGTAAGTCTTGGATGATTTTGGTGAATCAGCAATTTTGAGTGTGTCTTCAATAAGCTTTCTGGCTTTTCTGCTTCGAATCTCAACCCTCATGCTTTCACTCTTCTCCACCTTATCATAATAATAACACGATGCTTTCTTCATTTTCAATGACTTTATCTTCGACTTTAGATTTCCCACTAGCCTTCCCAATCCCTTCATCTTCTAGCTATCATCTACTCATATATATATAATATATTCTAGCTGCTCCAAATGAATAAATAAATAATATAAATGACAAGTGAAGATTAAAGGAAAAAATAAAAAGAATAAGAAAGAGGAACAAAATTAAGGTTACCTTGTGGAGGGAGGAAGTGAAATAAATAGTGTATGTTTGGTTATAAGTTGATTGAAAAGAAGATTCGTCAAGTGCACTAGAAATAAAAGTGTAGAGAATTGTTGATTATATTATTAGGAGGGTAGTGGGCTCTCTCTCTCTCTCTCTCTATATATATATATATATATATATCTCAAAGAGAAAGAGAAAGAGAGGAATTAAGTAGGTATATGAATGGAAGAAGAGAGAATTAATATGAATGAGAGGAAGGTGGGTTGGTTGTCAGTATTTCAGTGAGTATTGTATGGTAACCATTAACACCACGCATATATATATATATATGATGACAATTGCAAATTGCCAAGGAACTATTAACTATTAACTTACCCCCACACTTCAAATTCCCATTTTATTACTATGTATTATTAATAATAATTAGAATTTTAACTGAGGTCAGCTGATCTAATTGTTAAGTGGTTCGAATTTGTTTGAACATATATCAATTTTAAATTTAGTCTATAGTTAGAAGATTCACCCATAACCCAATACAAACTTATGTAACACAGGTTAGGTTGGGTTGGGTTGAATGTTATATATACAATTATATATTTTCAATGTCTTAATAGGCTCCAATTTGACACCTTTTAAATATATATTTTAAACTAAAAATTAATTTTGATGACTACTAATTTCGATGTACAACATAACATATGGTTGTTAGCATATATATTAGCAAAATTATTAGAAGAATTTAACTATATAAAACAATAATATGCCAAATGTAACAAATAATTTCCTTGTTGAGTATAGGAAGCTAGGTATTATTATACATACATATATATAATATAATCGTACTGTATGTTAGTAGCGTAGGTGGCTAACTAATCCAGCGTGAAGTGATATATTTACTAGACATGCATGTCATACCAAATACTAGCTAGTCATACATATATACATATACTTGAATGTTTGTTGAAATATTATTAATCTAACAATGACAATAATGGAACTGAGATAAATCAAAATGAAAGCTATGATGAAACCTGTTCGTTATTTATATATGTTCCAGAGTATATATTTCTCTTGCGTTGCACGGAGCGTTGAATCGATATGCATATCTATTCTAATTTTCTTATAATATTTAAAGTTAGTGATAGATTTATTACGTCTTATTTTCTATATGTATCTTGTACAAAACACAAATTGAAAGAAATGTTATTCTTTTTTTCTATTTAAAATTGCTAAATCATTTTGTAATCACTAAATTATAATGTTTTTAGATCAACTCATTAAATTAGACACTTATCAACTAATTAAGCTATATTTTAATAAAAAAAATTTCTTCCAATTTTTATTTTCCTTTCAATTTTAATGATAAAATTCTCTCATAAATTTTTATCTTTTATTTTATAAATGTAATATTTCAAATTTTATATTAAAAATTAAAAATCTATTTGTTTGTAATATAATTAAAAATTAGGTTTTTATTTGTTTATTTTGATTTATTTATTGTTTAGATTCCCTCCAATATTTTAGATTTAAAATTCAAAATTTTTAATTTCTCTTGTTTTCATCGCTTAACACTTGTCAAGTATTTATACTAGACACTTGTCAAGCAATGAAACTATTAATGCTTTCCTTTTCTTACAACTCGCACCAATAGTGGCACTAACAGGTAGAGGAAGGATCGGACAAGGAAGAAGGAGGAAAGGAAGCTAGAGATAGCTGATTATCGAGCAGCCGCAGAATGCAATTCTTATTTAATTTAAGTAAAGAGAGGATAATATATAATATAGAGTATTTAATTTAATTTAATTTAATTTATGTTATGATAATTTAAGTTCTCTTCTTAGAGGCTAAAAATTATATTAGATAACTAATAATAATATTATTGCTAGCTCGTGATCATCACATGCATTAACTAATTCCATATAAGGAGGCACATGAATGGCTAAGAACACTCGATTCAACTCCATCTATCGTACTATATTTAGGCCAAGTGCCATAACAAACCAACAAAATACCAAACTTGCTTCCAAAAATTAAGTTAAATCCATCAAGATCGATGCATTTAGAAGAACACATTTACAATGTGACATAACCACCTCACATAGCACACATAAATATCATCGCATAATATTTTTATTCTTTTTGTATTTCTCTGACACACATATAAGTGCAACGTGGCACATTTTAGTATACTCTATCTATCTCATGCATGTCATCAACATATGAATACAAATTAAAAAACAATCTCATTGTATAAGAGTTTGGCCCTTAATTAATAACTCCACCAATAGGTGAACCACTCCATTTCTTATTACAATTTCCAAGTTTTCAATTAATTGTTATTATTATTATGGAGCCTATTAAATTGATTTGTGAAACTAGTTTAATTTTCTTCTAATATTTAAATTACAAAAAAAAAAAAAAGAAGAAGAAGAGAAGAAGCTATTTTCGATTAAAGATAATAAGTAAACGTTCAAATCAGAAAAGGGGTGTATGTAAAAGTATTGTGTGCTTTTGATATTAACCAAAGTTGGGAAATCAAAGTTGTAAAAGTGTGAGAAGATAGATGATGCATAAAAGTATTTACTCAATTATAACCCCCTTTAAACCTTTAAACTACTTTTTTATTTTAAGTTGACTTATTATTAGACTCACTAATTTCTAATATAATATCAAAATTTGATTTACTCGTATTAACATTAACATGAGATAATAAAAGTTAAGTAAAACTAACTATGGCTAACTTGTAACAAATTGCTAGTTACTATATCTATCTAACTAACTCCTAAGTCCTAACAGATAGCAAATAAGCTTTTTGCAATTAACTTTCTCTCTTTTTGATGAAGGTGAAATTTAACAACCTCCATCGTCACGTGTTCCTTTTACAAAAAAAAAAAAAAATTGATTATTTTACACATAAAATGATTTCTAAAAGATCAAGTACTCGTTAATTTTATTAGTCATATTAATTCTTGAAAGATGTTCAAATTGATCCTTAAAAGATATTGTGTTCTTCAAATTGATCCTCGAAAGATTTTGTTAGTCATATTAATCCCTGAAAGATGTAATTTTTAGTCATATTGATCCTTCTACTAATTAAATGACATGTGTTATAAAATGATTAGTTGATAGATGATACATTATCCAATCATTTTGTGCCACGTGGCATTTAAAGATAACGTGTCATCATCTGATTGACAGAAGGACCAATTTGATTGGAGATTGTATCTTTCAGGGACCAATATAAATAATAAAAATTTTCGAGAACCAATTTGAATAACACGATATCATTCGAGGACCAATTTAAACATTATCTCTTGAAAGATTTAACACCTAAAATTGTGCTTTGACATACACAACAATTAATCAAATTGTCATTCTAGCTATGATGCATGGACATTGACACGGACATGGAACACGCACGACACGCGACACGCCGACACACCAATCTCAATTTTTCATATGATATGGGGACACAGCATATATATAAAATATAATGTATTTTTAATAAAATTATAATAATATCTTCACATTTTATTTATATTAAAATTTAAATTATTATTTTTAAATATTTTTAATATCTTTTTTAATTATATAAAATATTTAAGATAATTTTTAGTTTTAAGAAATAGTAATATATACTACTTTTAAACTCATTTTAAAAAAATAAGTTAAGAACAAAAGTGGATACACAGACACGTGATGATATTTTGGAGTGTCAAGTGTGTTCGAATATGTATTTTTTGTTTTTTTAAGAACACAAATGGGACACGAAAGATACGCGTGTCGGATGAGTGTCAGTGAATGTCGTATCCAAAATGTGTCCGACACGTGGACACGCCAATTCAACGAAGTGTCCGTACTTCATAGCATTCTATTAATTATCATTGTTTTTTTAGACGACATTTTGAAGCCTTTGATTTTTAAGGGCTAAATTGATGAAGCATGCTTGGTAATTTTTCCCTAGACATTGATTTTTGTAAGAGTCATTACTCATTAGAGATTTTCTTTTTCTTCTTCAGCAGGAAGAATGCAAAAATACAATCAAACATTATTGGGCTCAAAACACCAAAAACATATATTGGGCTCATCGATAAGGTAGGATATGTAATGGTCCTAGACCAACTTCCTGGAGGAAAGAGGCCTATTACCTAAGAATGATATGGATATCAAATTTCAATCTATACCGACCCAATAATAATATGAATCTAGTCAAGCTACATCCAACAAAATAATTAAGTCCAGCTACGAACGGTTGACCAAAATCCTTGTTTATGATATTATTATCACTTTTGACCCCAAAAAGAAAAGAAAATTCTAATGCCGAAAAAAAAAATCAATATAAAAAAAAGAAAAAGATGAAAGAAAAAAAACACCTATAATTTAATTAGGTTAAATTATTGTATTCATGCTTTTAGTTTCACCAAATTTTCAATTAGTTCCTTATACTTCTTTTGCTTTCAATTATGTCTCTATATGATATCTAATTTTTCAATTAGATTCCTACTATAACCAAAAAAAATAAATTAAATTTAACAGAATATTCTATTAAAAAAATATTTTTATTTATAGCAGAATATTTCATTATATTTAACTTTTTTTGTCACGATAGAAAATTAATTTAAAAATTAAATATCTTGTAAGAATCTAATTAAAATGAAAAAATAGAAAAATTTAATTGAAAATTTAATAAAACTATATCAATCAACAAAGTAATTAAAACTTTAATTAATATAGGCTGCATAGAAAAATTCTAAATTTCTTATTGCCATTTGCCAACTTGAAAAATGCTTCTTTGACTATGAGTAAGAAGTTGTTAGAAATATAACATTTAATTTATATATTTCTTCTTCTTAAATTAAACATTAACAGAAATAGTTTCAAAATATAGTATTTAATTTTTTATAATTAAAAGTTTAGAATCCAATTCTTATTATCTCCAAAAGAAAAAATAATCAATATAAAATAAAAAAGAAAAAAATGGACTGAAAAAAAATTCGTAAAACAGGAGGCCAGGTCATGTTTATGAAAATAGCAGAAAAGAAATAAACCTATAACAATTAAAGATACCAACATATAATGCAACTTAGGAGTATCAATTAGATAAAACAGATCTGATCGATCCGGATTTAAAAATTGTCACATGCAATCTCTGATTTTATTGCTGAATATTATTGACACACTAGTAGTCATCACTGATCAGTGCCAAAACTATATATATTAGGGTGTCACTGTCTTAATTAATTAATTAAACAAACAATTATTAAATAAATAATATTGCTCAGCTCGATCCATGTACACGCACTTGAACCTAGAGAAACCAAATATCTTATCTATTATTTTATTTATTTTGTGCTAACCTTCATGGATAAAAAAATGTAGCCTTGAATGGCACCACCCAGATCTCATCATCGTATATGGCTGCTACTGATTTGCATATTTCATTTAAACACAAATAAATTTCAGAAGCTTTATTTTATATCATGAACTTTCTTAGAAAATGTATTCAACTCAATGAGTATCATTAACCTATTAATTAGTAGTGTTCGGCCAGTTATACTAACAAACAAGTAAGACATTTAAATAAAGGGTAAAGTGCTTACCCATCTTAAATGTTTCGACGAAAACCACCAAAATAGCTTCTGGAAATTTCGAACACCGAAAAAAAAACCTCAATTTTATTAACAATAAAAACGTTCATCAACTATTTAAATATCTAATAAAAATGTCCAAATTTAAATATTTTAGTCACCTTTGACATGTGATAAAAATATATTTTTTATCAAATTTTTAAATAGTTGGTGGTCATTTTTGTCGTTAATAAAATTGAGGATTATTTTTGTCGGCGTTTAAAAAATTTAGGGACGATTTTGGTGGTTAACTCATGTTTCGACTAATTCTTAATTTTCTCCATAATATTTGAAAGAGAAAGTCTTGGGAACCAAACCAATGCACTTGATGGAATGATGGTAACTTATGTGTTACGTGGGTGATCACCTTGTTCTGGTTGGATGATAACGTTTTTTAATTTCATATGATAATTTTTTTTTAATTTTGAATGATAACTTAATTATTGACTCCATAAAAACTCCTTAATGTTAGTTGCGTATATTTAATTTTTTCATTTTAAACATACTATTATTCTGCCTTATTTTAGTCACGTATGTAAGTCAAAATTAAAAATTTTTCTCTGAAAAAGTCATTTCCTCCATATGTTTTTTAATTTTTTCCCTAAGTATGTTGTAGCAAAAAAAATATTATATTGTAGTTGTTACAGTGATAGTTGTAGTGATTTCAGGACCAAAAATAGGAGAAAATAATAATAGAGAAAACATGGTATTTTTTAGAAGAAATTTTTTTTTAATTTTAATTAAAAGACTAAAATCAAACATCTATGAAATAAAAATAAGGCTTTTCAATAGTTAGGAAAAAAATTAAGAGTTAAAAAAGGTTAAGAAATAAAATATAGTATTTAAACATGTGTCTACAATATCACTTACCAAAATAAAATAAAATAAAATAGTACTAACTCTTAGATAAAAAATTAAAATAATAAAACACACTTAAGTATACTCGAGTTATATACTTAATTAGATCTCACATGGCGGATCATGTGAATAATCAAAATCATATCATATAGAATTGTTTTGGTGTTATTATACTAACACTGCCAATTGACAAAGTCTTCGTAATTAATTAAAGCGGAGAACCCCATTTATTAATTATTATAGTAGATTTTTTTTTGGTGACGAATTATTATAGTAGATTATATCAACGAAAGCAGTACTCAACTACTCAATAAATTTTAAATAATAAAATTCTACCTCTAAACCTTTTGAGAATTAGTGTAAAAAATAATTTTACGATGACAAATTAATTAATATTAATATTTTTTATATGCTTAATTTATTAAAAAAGTTTAAAAAATAGATATTTAATGTACAAATTCTTTTATTAATAATATTCTAATACGATGAAATATCAATTAGAATTAAGAATTAAGAAATCAGAGAAAATTAAAGAGAAAATATTTTTAAGGGTAAAGTATCGTTTTTGTCCCTAACGTTTAGGGTAAGTCTCAAAAATGTCCTCAACGTTTAAAATGTCCTATTTGTATTTCTAACGTTTTAAAAAAGATATCAATTTTGTCCCGCTGTCAAAATATTATAAAAATTACTAACAAAGCTATAGATATATGAGTTAGTTTATAATACCAAAATATTATAAGTGACGTGTTCACTTCATTCGTGTTAATTATTATTTTCCACACTATACGAACACAACACAAAGACCAAAAGAAGAGAAACATGTAACGATTCTTCTTCCTCACTCAAATTTTATATTTTTTTAGTTGTTCGAGTGTGATTGTAGTAAATATTGACTCTAGAAAGTTATTAGTTAATTTATTTTGTATTTGGAAGAGTATATTATTGGAATTTATACTAATAGAATTAACGGTGGGACAAAATTGATACAATTTCAAAATGTTAGGGACACAAATAGGACGTTTTAAACGTTAAGGACATCTTTAAAATTTACTTCAAACGTTAGGGACGAAAACGATACTTTACCCTATTTTTAAAAAGGCTAAAAAGAAAAAAATTAAAGAGTTCATTCTTCTTTATTCCAAATTTAAGTAAATTATTACATCATTATTCTATTTATAGACTCATTATTTAAATGGGCCAAGCCCTCATTAATCCTAACATTTTCCTACTAATAAGTGTTCTTAATAAAATATTAATTTGTAAAATCCTTTGACTAATCATCAATACCAAAGCTACCAAAACATTATTTTGTTAATAAGAAAAAAGAAAAAAAAAAAAACTTACCCCATGTATATTATATAATAATATGTACAAAACTATACTATCTCCATTCCTTTGAATTCACTCATAGTGTGTTTTATTTTCTTTTCAAATATATAATATAAATATCTATCTCTTCCCTTAATTTCTATCTTCCTTCATCTTCCAAAAAAATGAAGTTCCAAGTAATGGAGCTTCTATTTGGAAAGAACACACCAAAACAAATGATTCCAAAAGTAACACTCCTTGCAGTGTTTGCCATTCTTGTATTCACAGTCACACCATTATCCTACCCTCTGTTCAGATACTCTTCTTCATACCTAAACAAGAACAATAATAATAATCATCATCATCCATCATCAGCATTTGATGATTTGAACCAATTCTCACAGAGCTTGCCTTCAACATCAGTGAAGAAATGTGACATATTCACGGGTGAGTGGGTCCCAAATCCAAAGGCACCATATTACACAAACAAGACATGTTGGGCAATTCATGAGCACCAGAATTGCATGAAGTACGGAAGGCCTGATTCTGAGTTCATGAAATGGAGATGGAAGCCAAATGGCTGTGACTTACCAATATTCAACCCTTTTCAGTTCCTTGAGCTTGTTAGAGACAAGTCCATGGCTTTTGTTGGAGATTCTGTTGGAAGAAATCAGATGCAGTCCATGATTTGCCTTCTTTCAAGGGTAACTCTCAACTCTACTCATCTCCTTCCTTTATCGTTCTATTTCTCCAAAAAAAAAAAAAAAAAAAAAATTA
>JASCZI010090849.1:57324-67528 GCA_036250425.1 Stylosanthes scabra
GTCTTCATTTTCTTTTATTTGTTATTTGTTAAAAATAATTTTTTGGAATTAATAACGATCGAATTCTCTAAATATTTAGGTTATAGAGATTTTGATATAATATCACAAAATCATATCTTTTAAAAATTAAATTAACAGAAAGATACACATAAATAATTATATATGTGTTTTAGATTAATTAAGTATTTTTTGTCCAAATTAATTAAGTATTTGCAAGGAAAGAATTTTGTTATTATAATACATACATAATTGTGACGATAACTACATGCGGGGAAACCAATGGCGTTAGTATATAATATCACAAAATACATAAATATTGTTATTGCAGACTACAATTTAAAATTATGACTATGGTTTTACACTTATGTTTTCTCCTTTTATTTTTTCTTCCAATTTTCGTGTCAATTATATGAACAATAAACAATAAAAGAAAGCTGTTTAATTTTTTGTTCTTTGGAGAAAACTAGAAAAAAAATATTTAAGTGAATTTTTGTGCCTCATCAATGTTTTTTCATGGTACAGAGCATGCTAATATCTGATTACAAATGCATAATGCTTATTGCATCTTCACCTAAAACCTTAGAGCCAAACATAGCTAACTAACCGAACAATTTTCCTTTCTTCGGAAACCTTTTCATCATTTTGTTGTTGATAGGGAAGTTTAAATTAGTACTACCTTAGGGGTGGAGAAAATTTATGCTTTTTATTTTATTTTTCACCCAAATGGAAAGATAGATATCATCATTATTTTATTTTTATTATATGTTATATAATTCGGGTAGGCTCGTGAAGATTATATAACGTCATTGATATGGCCAACACAAGTCTCCATCTAATCTGATCTATATGTCGTTATTAAGCACAATATTCCAATAATAGTAATAATAATATTATTTAATTTGTCTTCATTTCTTTTTTTAATTTTCTCTTTAGAAATTATTAGTTAATAATTTAATTAATTAGTCCATGCATGTGTAAGTGTCCTAGCTAGCTGCTCCTATTTTTGGAATTTACCTACTTTAATTATTTGTCCTTTAAATTCACCAAGAAATCGAGATGAGGGGTTAGTTCACCTAAGCCCATAATTTGAATTCCAAGGATATATATAATTACAGATAGATTAGGTAAAAATAATGAAATAATTGAAAGAAGAGATAGATGAGAGTAACATGCATAGCAAGATGTAAGGTAGTAGCATGCATGCCGAGGAATCTTTTCTCTGGAAACTGTGACAAACACATTGAATTCAATGAATCTTGTCCTCCATGTCCAACACTAGCCACATGAAACAAAATCTGAACGTACACTAAAATATATAGGAATTAGCTTCACACACAATTAGTCATGCATTTTTTTGGAGACACATATCAAAGTCGGTCTAAATAAAGTCTCAGTGGGAACTTGTGCCTCACTCAGTAGTATGTAGCAGTTCTCATACATTCCATCCACAAAGGTAATGTTAGTCTTGCATTAAAATTGAAAGTTTGCTTGATACACCATATATACACAAAGAAGAAAAAAAAATATATTATGATATATGTATGTGAAATTTACAATTTTATATATTTATTTATTTTATCTTTATTTATTTAATGTCTACTTCACTTTACTATTCACTAAGCGTGCTCTTTAATTAACTCTAGAATGATTAATTGGGGCAGGTTAATGTTTTGGTTTTTTGGGTGGATAAGTCACAACTAAAGCTTTGACAACTAATATATTCTTTGATATAATTTTTGTTAACAAGTTATATATGTACTTATTTATAATTTGGGATAAAGGACTATTTTAGTTTTTAAAGTTTGTTCTAAATTTTAAATTGATTTTTAATGTTTTAATAATTTTATTTTATTTTGTCTAAAAAAATAAACATCATATTATTTTAATCTCACTGCTAAACTTGAGATGAATAATTAATAAAAAGATAAGAGTGACATTAATGATAATTCTCAAACATAGTAGACATTCTAAACATTACCATCAAGAGAAAATGATATTAGAAAAAAATTATGAAATTAAAGTATATATAAGTTTGTAAAAAATATTTACAAGAAGAGAATTTATTATCTTAATTTTATTATTTTTATTATTATTATTTTATTTTTTTACAATGATAATGTTTCATGTGACTTTCAGAGTGGAGATAACATTGATGTCTATATCATTTTCTCAGTTATTTTTTCATTTCAAGTTTAATAATGGGACAACATTAACCTTATTTATAATTATTTTGGGATTAAACAGAACTAATTTAAGATTTAAGCTAACGATCAAAACATTACTTCACCCTATAATTTGACATCAAATTAATAATCTATGTGTGTTAGTTGGACTACTATATAAATTAAAGTGTAGTTCTGAAATTTCATGTGCTCTAATATCCAAATGTTCAATTCATATATCTGAAAATCATAATTTTAATGGTGGTTTTTATAAATGTATGTTAAACAATTTGTATTAATTTCTTGATGAGTTAGCTTTTAAAATTTAGATAGTCATGTTTAAATCTAATGGTACATTTTTTGGTGTCTATTCTAATAATTCATTGATAAAACAAACTAATAATTGTGATGATAAGGTTTGGATAATTGGATTGGTTATTATGATAGGTTTAGCTAGCTAGGTTGTAGTATATATCAAATTCCCATCTAACAAAATAAATAAATAAATAAAAGAATTATTGAAAGAGAAGCCTAATTATAAGGTGTTGAAAGCTTCAATAATTGTTGAAGCTCTAACTACGCCCATAATTATTAGAAAGAAAAAAAATGGTTGAGAAGTCACATTCCCAAAGGTGGAAAAAAAGGGTAAACCTGCTCACTGTAGATTTTGTCAATTAGTGTAGTTGACACATGACTACTTGTTTTTGTATTAAGCCATTGTTTCTTTGTGTAATGGATGCCACATTGAAGCTAGCCATGCAAATCCTTCTTAGCGTGGAATAATATACAAATAAAATCCAAAATAGTTTAACAACTCTTTGTGTTTGATTGGAATCCAAGATGATGAGAAAAACCCTGTGATCTTTGTGATGGGGACCACTACTCATACATTGTTCTAAAATTTAAAATTTCTTTTTAGTTTCGGAAGAATTTTAAGTATTTTAGAAATAGGAATATTTCACTAATTTTAATCATTGATTATAATTAATATATAAGTTTAATTTTTATGCACTGAAATAGTAAAAAATTTTACATGATTATTTAATTAAATTTATGTATTATATAATTTTTAAAATAATAAAGTTGATAATTAATTATTTTTGCTGTTGTAGTGGTGTAAAACTAAGTGCATATAACTTAAATTCTTAACACATATAATAAAAATTAATTACTAAGTTATTAAAGTATCAGTATTTTTAAAATATTTCAAAATTTTCTAATAATCTATGGCACAAAAGTGAATGCATGTAATGATGTTATTACTGACTTTAGTGTTATGCATTATATGTATGAGATTAATTATATATATTTTAATTTTAATTATTTTTTGTAATAATAATTGTGTGTCTTTTCCACAAACGTTCACATGTAAACAATATAGCTTTAGCTGGATCCTTGCTATTGACACATGCCGGGTTTCTCCATCTTCAATAGGAACAAGAAAATAAGAAATCATGAAACCTAGCTAAAAGATTAATAATAATAATAAAATCTAAAGGGAATAATGCTACTTAGCTTCTAGAACAATAATAAAGCTTGAATTTTAGGACATTTAAAGTGGTACATATATAGTACTTAGCTAAGAGTCCACATAGAAAAATTAGTGTTTTGGAATTAATTATATAATAACGTAGTATAATTAGTTTAGTAATATGGGTAGTGGCTAGTTGTACGATTAATTAATTAATATTGCATAAGATTTATCGTCGAAAACAGGTACTCAATCGGATGATGATTATTTAAATAGGGTCAATAAGTCTACACAAGTTACGTAAGATAATAAGTCCATAGGAATTAATAATTGTATATTATTGTTGGTTAATTAAAATAAGAACTTATGTTGAAGTTGCCGAAAAAGTTTACGTACAAAATTAAAAAAATAAGTTATTGTTATGTATTTAATTTATTAGAATTTGGAATGTGTCTAAGGTACATGTACATGTTAAATATGTCACAGTTACTAACAACAAGAACCAAGTAATGAACCTTAGCTTGAATAATCTATCAACAACTTCAACACATACATGTACCAAATTCTTACTCACAACATAGGATGGAATGGGATAATGCTTGTGTGGATCAAGGACTATTGTCTATTGATTATTTTTGCTTTCTTTTAAGTATGTGGTGTTTTAGGTTGCTTCCATTTTAGTTTCTTGTCCCATACTTGAATTTTGGCTTTTCCTTTGTTCAGGATTTATGTTTTTTAGCAGTAGTACGTTATTCATGAAAAAAAAGGGCCATTATTGCTAACACTTTATTTATTTATTTAATGCTATTTTACAGAAGGGTAAAATTGTCATTCAGAATATAAAAACAACAAACTTTATCATCTCTTCTTTATGGAAGAAAAAAATAAAATTAAAAGTAGATAATTTCTAGTTCAGTAAACTAAATTCATAATTTACTGTATTTCACTTCAACTTTCTTCTTTTAATTTTTATTTTACTTAAAAAAATTAAAAATATTATTTACGCACCGAAATTCAGCTATCAAGTATTTATGTATGTAGACATATATTATTAAAGTTATTTTTTTGTGTAGTTTATATTTTTATCTGATTTAATAGCTGAATTCTCTATGCAAATATCATAATTCGAAAAAAAAATTCAGCTAATAATTTGGGCCTTAATTTTGCAGGCAGAGTGGCCCATAGATGTGTCATTAATAAGAGATGACTATTTTATGAGGTGGAAATATCCAAGCTACAACTTCACCATTGCTTCATTTTGGACACCCCATTTGGTAAGATCCCATGAAGCTGCAAAAGGACCAAGTCAAACAGGCCTTCACAACCTTTACCTTGATGAGCCTGATGAGAAATGGATTACCCAAATGCAAGACTTTGACTATATCATTCTCAGTGGAGGCCATTGGTTCACAAAGTCAATGGTCTTCTATGAGAACCAAAAACTTGTTGGGTGCCATTATTGCCTCTTAGAAAATGTTCCTGACTTGACCATGTACTATGGCTATAGAAAGGCACTTAGAACTGCCTTTAGGGCCTTAAATAATCTAAAGGATTTTAAGGGCATCACATACCTTAGGACATTTGCACCATCACATTTTGAGAATGGGTTATGGAATCAAGGTGGGAATTGTGTTAGGACTAAGCCGTTTAGGAGCAATGAGACACAATTAGAGGGTTTTAATTTGGAGTTTTATATGATCCAATTGGAAGAGTTCAAGATTGCTGAGAGGGAAGCTAGAAAGAAGGGGCGGAAATTAAGGTTGCTTGACACAACACAAGCAACGTTGTTGAGGCCAGATGGGCATCCAAGTAGGTATGGTCATTGGCCAAGTGAGAATGTCACATTGTACAATGATTGTGTTCATTGGTGCTTGCCTGGTCCAATTGACACGTGGAGTGATTTCCTGCTTGAAATGTTGAAGATGGAGGGTGTGAGATCAGCTCAAGAGAAGCTTCATTTCAGAGCAAATTAATTAATTAACAAAAATGCAATATATACATTTCATTATGCAAATTATTATTCATCAATTATATACACTTGTAATTGTATTTGCATACTACCACGCCCAGCCTTATATATACATGCTTTGTAAATTTTTGCTTTTGAATTTCAAATCTGATTAATTTAATTTATGCCTTTTGGTGGGTATGGTGTTACAAAAAATGGGTAACAAATTATGAATAATAAAGTTTCAAAGAAACACTTAATTTAATTAGGCATACTCAAATTCTGTTGCACCCTACAATATGGTGGGATTGTGGAGCTTGGAACAAACATTTTCAGAAGTTCTAAACTGAATTGGAGTTATGAGAGAAATTGTAGAGAATTGGAAGTGTATTGATTATGCATTGCTGATTTGAGAACATTCAATACAAATCCCTGCTGCTACTGGTATGCAGAGTATATAACAGCCTAACTCACTCACTAACAAACTTTCTATTCTAAACACTTAACTAACTATGACTTCGATCTAGCTTTCATTTTGTGTCTGCAATATCCAATAAGGCTGGGTTTCCATGCAGCTTGATGGTAATGGCAAAGGAATCCATGAGACTTCGGAGTATGAAGATTATATTTTGGATTAATATTAAAATTGGTTCTTAAAAAATATTATATTCTTCAAATTGATTCTTAGTCTTTGAAAAATATAATTCTCAATCAAATTAATTTCTAAATGATATTACATTTTTCTAATTTGACCATTAATCCAGTATAATTTTGTTGTAGTATAAAATCCAATAATCATTAATGCATCTCAAACTTTTATATATATATATTGTGCTTTACAAGTTTTATATCTTTTAAGGATGTAATTTCCAAATAGTTTATAAGTTTGAAAATTTTTTTTAGCTAATTTTTAAGATTGAATTAAGACTATTCAAACAAGTCGTAAGTACGCTTCTCATTCTCAAGAAGGAGTTGGGAATTTATATAAAGTTTTGCATTTTTATTGATTAAAATAATGCATTAATTGAAATATAAAATCCAGCTATTAAAAAACACAGACCATATATACATGCTTCATTCCATGTGTTTGCGGAGTGCAACAAACTTTTGTTGCTTGGTGTTATCTGATTATATTACTAATTAAGAAGCCACTATTATTGGTGGCTGCTAATATAACCAAAATAATAAATTGGTGTCTAGCATGGATGCAATCTCATCTTAGCATGCATCCAGCTGATAAGTGATAACTATAGAAAATGATCCTTTAACAAACAAGCTAATTAAGCTGCCTTTTAATAACTGTTTTTTTATGTCAATGTCATTGAAACTCTTTAAGTGATAGATGCCCTACTAAACAAGCTAGTGAACATTATATTCCTCATCTCTAGGCCAGAGAGTTCCAAAAAAATTAAATATGAAAGGTAAATAATCTAATTATGTATATTTAACATTTCTATTAAGAAAACAAAGAAAAATGATTTTTGAAATATATAATTACCTAAATAATAATACTATAAAATAGTAAAATCTCACATATATAATTAAAATTAAAAATGTTATATGTATACTAAAAATTGATAACCAAATTATTCATTGTATATTTAATTTGCGTATATTTATACATATTTATTTACATATATCTTTAACTAAATATTCAGGTATTGAAGTAGAATTTGTAATGCTAAAAGGAAAATCATTGCAATATATATCATCACTCACTCATAATTTAAGTGGGGATCAATGATTATACTATTCTCTCTATGGTATAATTATTACCAAGTAGAACAATTCATCATGACATTTCTGAAATAATGCTGTTATATGTTTAAAAAAAGAGATTATTTATCATCATCATTTGAATGAAAAATACTAATATTCTGATTTCTGAAAGCGCCCTTCCAACCATAAGAGAGATAATATTGCCATAATAATTAACGAATTATGATTATGGCATAACCAAAAAAAAAAAATCATTAATAGTTGGACTCCGTTCATCCTAAGTTCAGCTTATACCATTTATCTGTCACTTTATTAGATAAATATTTCTTTCTTAATTAAATAATTAAAATTAAAATATATAAAACATATTATTAAACATTTATCAGTATTATAAATTAGTTATTAAAAATAAGAATATTTTAACAAATAATTTTTATTTATGCACAAATTATTAAAGTGAATATATAAAGTTATCTAATCATTATCTTAAGAATTTAATATCCAATGTACAATTTTCCTTTTTGTTTGTTCTTTCGGAACCATAAATTATAGATATGAATAATAAATTCCTAAATTTAATAATTTCCTTGTTCTTATTATCGGAGACGAGGTCCACTTTTAGAGAATTTTGCAGGTTTTATGCATTGTTGGCTTTTTGGATTTTGTCTTTGATTTATATATGCATTATATATTCCCTTACTGGATGCTGGCTAACCAGCCAACCATGCATTTTCTCTATTCTTAAAAGTAACTTCTAATAAGGACTTTTTAGATGATGAAAATCACATGCAACAATGCATTTTATTTTGTTTTTTTATTTATTTATTTTGTGCGTTACATTTGTCCTTGATATTATTTTTCTAGAAAATTTAAATTAATAAAAAAAACACATAAATAATTACATATTTTTAATACAATAAAAAAATATGTCTTTTAAAGTAAAAATATTTTTTTATAAATTTTCACATTTTGTTTAATTTCTTATACTAATTTTTTTTTCAACTTGAACTCTATATTTTTCAATTATAAAGACTTTATTACCATGTCATGATATCATTTCTTCAAACTTTAAACTAATAATAAAAGTTTATAGATGATTATATTTCTATTGCGTGCGCTTCTCATACTAGAGATTTTTTTTTTTTTTTTTTGTGAATCCATTATTTGAAGGTAACAACTTACATATTTTGAAAAAAAATTAATATGTATTCTTTAAAAATATTTATTTAAGGAGATATATATAAATCTTGAAGATAAATTTGGTCCTCAATCCTTCAATCCACAATGAGCAGTTTCCAAGCCTCTCCTTTTCATTGGCATGCACCTCCATCCGATTAAGTGCGACAAATTAATTCCATCAAAATGGTGGTTGCTAGCTTCATTATTTCTTATCAACATTCTATTCATTCTGATCTATCCTTTTCTTCCAGCTTTCAAAGGATGGAATGAAGAGGTAGAAACAATTATCATAAAAAGGTGCAAAAAAGGAACATACACTTGGAATTGGGATTTTCTATTTTTTTTTATTTGACATATGCACTTTTATATATCTTTCAAATATTTAATCATTGATTAATTAATACATCGTTATACTTCATCAAACTACTCATCTATAGGGAAAAGAAAAAACAAAGTGAATTATGTTGGTTCGCACTAGAAATATAATCGGTCATGTATCCTTTTTATCAATTTAAAATTTTATTAAAAGAGATATCATGACATAATACCAAGTTTTTAGATTAAAAGAATTAGAGTTCAATTTTTATTGACAAAATATATATATTAAGCATAAAATAAATTAAAAAAAAAGTTATACAAAAAATTCACATAACTACCTTTGAGTTAGAGTAAACTCAGACTAAATTATGATTTTTCATGAAATACATATAATTAAGCTGATTAATTATATATAAAACATTTTTATTTAAACATTAAGCTATATGCTATTTGGTGTCTTTTCATTTTATAAAATTTGATATTGATTTTTTAAAATTTATAAATATAATATTGACATTGTTAAAATAGAAAGAAGAAAGCGGTGTATATAATTTAAAAAAAAATATAAGTAATTAATATTTTTTTAACTAACAAATCAGCCAATAAAAATAAAACATCCGTCACTATTGTCTATAAAATTTTCACAATAAAAGCTAGTAGAACATCCATAACTTTTTTAGGAATAGAACATACGAAACCTAAAACCAACAATAGAAACAGAACATTTGAAATCTAATTTAAATTGTTGTTGATATTGGCTGTTGATAATTTATTTATCTTATGAAAAATCAGTACAATTTATCTAATTTTAATGAAACATTATTATTGTCCTAAAATATATCTCTATGCTAACTTATCACAAAAATGTGCATGTATATAAGCTTTTATTCCTAAACCTTTGATTCAAACTTCATTTAAGCCATGATTATGAGAATTAGGTCCTTAGAACTTCTCCATGGAAAATACACTCCATCAGGAAACACTACAAAGAGTGTTATCCTGCTTCCATTCATTCTTCTTCTTCTTCTCATCTTCTTATTATACCCATACCAATCATTTCCCAGTTTGAATAATAATAGAAGTGACACAAAGAGATGCAACATATTCGATGGAGATTGGGTGCCTTATAATGAAGGGCCTTACTACAATAACGAAACATGCAAATTGATAATAGATCAACAAAATTGCATCAAGTTTGGAAGACCTGACATGGAGTTCCTTAAGTGGAGATGGAAACCCTATGAATGTGAGCTACCACTCTTCAATGCAACTCAATTCTTGGAGGTTGTCAAAGGAAAATCTATGGCTTTTGTTGGAGACTCTGTGGGAAGAAATCAGATGAATTCATTATTGTGCCTCCTAAGTCATGTAAGTTTTTTTTTTTTTTTTTTTTTTTTTTTAGGGTAA
>JASCZI010090850.1:0-22233 GCA_036250425.1 Stylosanthes scabra
GAGATAATCGTCCTCGGGGAAGTATGTTCGAGAGTGATCCGGGACTAGTACTGGATCGGTCGGGTTGGCTAAAGTAACCGACCAAATGAGCTCATTAGCCATAGGGTAGGCATACATCATCTACATTTGATTGAGTTATTTGAGTATGAATTGATTGGGTTGCCTAATTGACATTCTACATCTATCTGTTGTTTGCAGTAACTGCTCTTTGTCTGTGTTTGACTTGTCTGACTTGTTTTGTGATTGTCCTGATTTAATGAATTGCTAGATGAGTTGATGGATGTGATGATGAGATGACCGTTTCGGGTTGAAACGTGTAATGGTGGGATTTTAGAAATTAAACTGGTTCTTTAACTGCTTTCAAAAAGGATTTTCTAAACCAACGAGTCTAAGAGTTTCCAAGAATTTTCTTACTTGAGAAATTACTTTAAAAAGGGTATTTAATTAATTGCATAAAGTCGTCTATTTTGATAGTATTCTTGGAAAGGTGAGAATGTGGTAATCCCAAATTCATTGGCCCATTTCAAATTCTCAAAAGAATTGGTTTTGTTACCTACCAGATCACACTCCCTCCTAATCTCTCTAACCTACATAATGTCTTTCATGTGTCCCAACTCCGAAAGTATTGTTTTGACCCGTCACATATCATTTCATATGATTCAATGCAAATAAAAGATGATTTGACATGTGAAATTATACCTACTCAGATTATTGATAGATCTGTTAAAATTTTAAGAAGAAAAGAAATTCCTTTAGTTAAAGTGGTATGGAAAGGGTTATCGAAGGGAGAGGCAACATGGGAACAAGAAGAAGAGATGAAAAAAAAAAAATTCTAACCCGAATTTTTACGATACAGATGAATTTTGGGGACAAAATTCATAAAAAGGTGGGGAGAATTGTAACATCCCAAAATTTATATGTCCAAATTATAATTTATTTTATTCTCTTTTATTGGCTAAAATAAGATAATATTATATGCTGGAACTAGTTTATACAGTGCGATATTTTTATTGTATTAATATCGTGTTGAAATGATACACGCAATAAGTTTCAGTTTCAATAAATATAATTATAAAAAAAAAAAGAAAGAAAGAAAGCAACGAGGGGCACGAGGAGAAAAAAAAAATAATAATATAATAATATATGAATAGTAACTATAATAATATAATATTTCAAATAGTAACATGCATAGTAAATCTTCAAAATTATAAACAGGACTATAATTTCATAAGTTTTTCATATCAGAAATCAATAAGAATTTCATTCTCTTCCTCTCTCTAGCTCTTTCTATTATTATCTCTTATAGTTTTACTTTTACAACACGTAAGAAGAAGAAAGAAGGAGGAGAAGTAATAAAAATATTAAGGTAGATAATTTTTTTACCTTCTGGCTATCGTATATCATTAATATTATTTTCTTGCATTATTTATTTGGACTAGTGCGGACTACCGCCAGGTCTGTTTAATATTATTATTGTGATTATTGTTATTATTATTATATTTATTATCATGCTATTATTATTACTACTATTATATTATTAGTATTATTGTTATTATTACTACTAATCCATCACTAATATTATTATTATGTTATAATTATTACTATCTTAATGATAGAAATTATTGTTAATCTGACAATAACAATATTCTAATTACTTATTATTATTGTTATTAACTAATCTAGCTATTTCATTATTATTATTATTACTAATCTAATAATATTATTATATTATGTTATAAATATTATTATAATGATATATTATTAATACTACTACTATTAGTATTACTAATTATTACTATTATTAATTCTGTTATTATTATATTATTATTATAGATATATTATTATATATCATTATTATTCCTATTATTATAAATATTATTATTACTAATATTATTATGTGTAATATTATTATTACTATTACTATTGATGTTATTGTTATTGTTGCTATTATCACATATTTGTGATTGTTAATATTTTCATGTGATACTCTAAACTCATACGCTAAGGTGAGTGTGGGGGGCTAGTGTGCCTATCATCCCTACTTAGCAAAACAGATAAGAATTAAATCCGTAAGCTGAGGTGAGTGTGGGGAGGCTAGTACGCCTATCATCCCTACTTAGCAAAGTGGACAAGAAAATAAATAATTTAAGACTTGGCTGCCAATTTGTAATGGGACAAGATGCCTTAATTGGTATGTCGTAAATTCTGCTTTATTGTCATGATGTAATGAGATCCACCAAAAGTTGGAAATTTCCTAAAAGGCCTATGATGAGTGAGACAAGCAGATGAGAAAAGAGAAAAGAAAAATAAAATATGATAAAGACAGTTGCATTATTACACATCATGATATTATTTTGATATAATTGTGATAGTCACGATATTTTTCCGTGAAGAGCGGCTGAAACCACCAAATAAAATTTTTATTATTTACTGAGAATTTTAAATTCTCACTATATCTATGTATTTGTGTGTGGTTTCAGATTTAACACGGTAAGGACCAGTGGAAGACAAGATCTTTATAGTTATGTGTGCTTATTCTACGGAGTATATATAAATAACATATAGATTTTTATATAGGGGCGACAGCCACATATTTATATTATTTGATTATATTCATATAAAGTACAGTCAAATTATCAATTGATATAATGCATTTTGTATTTTAAAAATGAGTGTTACTGTCAACTGAGCTCTATCATTGACACTTGCATCACAGTTCACTTTAAGAAAAGAACTTGATGGGTGTCCTGTTCGGTAGTAGATAAGAAGGGACTATAGAAGACTGCAAATGATTGACCACCCTTAGTTCCTTAGAAGCACCATCACAAAGAGCTTTAATCTTATATAAAGACCATTGATCACGTGGGTTGCATTAAAAATGAAATTATTTCTGTTCCGCCAAACCCACCGCAAAGCCAATTGAAGATGCATGAAATATACAAGACGTGAAATAATAATAATAATAATAATAATAATAATAATAAGTAGACCCTACCAGCCTCAAATTTGATTGTGGAACAGCAACCATAAAGGGTATACACTGTTGTCATCATTTCATTAACATTTAGGGTACCATAGAACATAGAGAGTGAAAAAGTAAAGCCAAGCCTTCCAACATTAATTAGGACATGTGCTCGTCACATATTATCTAACAATGAACTCATTTATTTGATTTTGAGATGTATCAAATTGAACGGAGTATATCCTCTTAAAATTATTTAGTGATGAGATTAATTTGTTCTTCAACTTTCATCGTATTTTAGTGTTTATCAATGGAGTGATTGACATTTATTTTGGATACTTTAAAAAATAGTGAGTAGCAAATTTTTAAATAGAATTTAAATTAATCATTAAATAGAATTAAAATTTCTCACGATAATTAATTAAGCAGGTTAGTGAGCTAATCATTATTATTTTTTTTGTGTGGCATGCATTTACATTGTCTCTAAAACTAACCCCAAAAAGTGTGGCTATGTATTAATCATGTATTCACCTAAGTTTAATTGTAAGGTTCACAATCATTATTGTTATTTAACTCTAACTCACCAATTCACAATCACTCATTCAATCTATTAATTTCTTACGCCTTAAAAGTTTAACGAATGTCGTCAAATGATGAACACACTCTAGAATGTTCAAAGAAGGAAAAAAAATATTGATGATAGATGAAAATGAGTGTACGTGGTACGCAGTGTTTTTAATATTGCGTTTTACATAATTATGGTCACTACAACACACACTTATCTTAGACAAAATGAAAAAGAAAGAAGAAGATTATGATGGCCAAAGGTAAGCATTCTTGACCTTGGAAACACTGGCCAATACCCCTAATGGCGTGACATCTCCGATAATTGTCACCTTCTTTGTCTCCATCTCTATGCTGAATGATCTCACTCCTTCCATTCTTGATATATGTTTTCTAAGTTTTCCTTCGCATGCTTTGCAGTGCAATGATACCCTCAATACCACAACCTGCAATAACAATAATCTTCCTTTAATACCAAATACCAAATGTAAGAATTAACTATTTTTATTGGAGGGCATAACATTTTTTTTTTGTGTTGAGACTCGAACTCAAAACCTTTTACAATGGGTAAGGTAATAATATTATATGAATCACACAGAGCTGACATCACGTAATTTAATATTTATGTCAATTTTTTTCACTTTAGTGCATCAAAATTAAATTAAAAGAAAAATATATTAAAAAAAAAAGTGTAGAACAGAAACCTGGTTGTTTGAACGCACAGAAGATGACTTAATAAGATTAGCATGAGAATGAACCATAGAAGATGATGAGTGAGAAACACACTGAATGACTTTATCACCATCACTATTATTACTAGAAAGAAGATATTTCCTTGATGAACCATCGGTATGATGATGACTAGTGGTATGGTATAAGTCTCTAAGTTCAACAGAGCTATGTCTTCTCATCACTACTTCACTACTAGTACTCTTTCTGGGCTTTGGATTGAGGGGTACCAATTGGGAAGAAGAAGAAGATGATGAACAAGGGAAAATAGTGTTGGGCAATTGGATCTTTTTGCTTCTCTTAGGTACCATAGAACCATGATGGTGATGGTGCATGCTTGAGGTTGCTGTGGAAGAATTAGAAGAACAAAACAGATCCATTAGTTTCATGGTGTTCTGTATTTTCTAGAATATGTAGTAGCTGAATCTATCTATATAGAAGACTATAGTGTATGTGTTGGGGTCCCACTAGATTATAAGATATACACCTCATTAACCTTTTTTCAATTTTAATGTCTTCTTTTTTTAGTGGTTGGGAATAAGAAATTGTGCTGATCTTTGGTGTGAAATGATTACTACCACTAGAGGTGGAATTAATTAACAAAGTTTAGAAGGTGTAACCACCTTCTATCATTCTTATTAGCTTCTTTCACTCTGCTTCTATCGAATCACACCCCGCTTTATAATGCAGATTTATTATAAACGTTAGGTTTTGTAGGTGCCGTCATATAGTAAATAAAAATAGTTATCCTCTTAACCTACTTTTAGCACTAAAGTATATAATGTGCCAGAATATTGGCAAATTCTTGATGAGACGACAAACAATATGTCAAAGGTCGGTTAATTATATTAGGAGCAATAGTAATACGCAAGTTTCAAACAAACGAAAAGAAACAAATTAAAGGAAAAAAGGTTTGGACCTTGAAGAATTAAAGGAAAAGGCAAAATGTTTGTGATCAATGATCATACATACAGGGTATATGCAATTACTAATATTTGCAGTTTTGTTCAAACTCGTGACTCACGAGATGAGAAGGCTTAGAATTAAGAAGGGAAAATCCCTCATTAAAGGGTATTTTCGTCATTTGGTCTTCTCCTAATTGGGCCAACTTTTCAGCCCAATAAAAAAATTTATGAAAGCACTTTTCAACGAGGCCCATTATCCCAAACCAAAAAAATCGAGGCCCATTATCCACGTTAAGCTTCACTATTCACTGTTCAGCATTCACTCCATCCATTCCAGACTCGGATTTAGTTTACGCAAGAAAAAACCAGTACCTTACTCCCTCAATTCCTCCTTGCTTTTGTTTGATTAACTTTGAGCAAATAATTGAGTATTATAATAATTCAATAATTTTATATAAACTTTATTTATATGCAATTTTTTATACTATTTGATACTGAAATAGTATCATAGAAATAAATCACTTGGTTAAACTTAGCTAGTCAAAATCACTTATTAAAATACCATTACCCATAATAATTAACTAATTAATTTTATCCAAATATTAAGTACGGTTTTCTTGTTTGTTGTTGAATTACAAATAATTAACTATTTAGGCTCATATACCACTTAACCTGCTTTTATGTGATTGAACGACTATAGGTTCATAGAGTGTTATCATCGTAATGAAAGTGAGTGTTATCATTGTTATTAGTTTGATTAGTCTTCTAAATGAGGTATTATAAAGCAAACTAACTTCTCTCTTTGAGCATTGATTTGATAACTCTTCCCATCACTACACATTGTAAGAAAATGAAAGAAACTAACACTAATATATACACAATGGTTGAAAATGAAAGAAAGCTGCAAATGACCGGATGCAAGCTAATACATGTAGAGTAGAGTGCCTTGTAATAATATTCACTTAGTTTGGTTGGAATACAAAGTTGAAATCATATAAACCTTGTCAATGACAGCTAAAAATGGTAAGGCTATAGCAGAAGAAGGTTATGAATATGCTGACAAAGTTGAATGATGAAATGAAACCATTAGAATGTGGAATTTAGTGGGACAACATTAAACATTATTGTATTAACATAGCCGTCCATAATGATCCTAGTCTTTGTTTTGTAATTTGGACGGCAAATATAGTATTATGTGAGTCAGGAATATCTGAATTTATAGAAAGGACAAATTCAAAATAACAAAAGAAAAAGAGTAGCATTAGGATGGATAGGGAGCAACACATAATTATGGATAATAATTCATATAAATTTTGAATGACAATTTAATCTTGGATATATGAGTTACAGATGATAACTCATATAAATTTGGGATAATAACTTAATTATTAGCTCCTTCATGACTCCCTAACGTTGATTTCGTAAAGCTGTTCATAACAAAATTCTCAATGCAATTGAGGCATTTTTCAATACACATGGGAATAATTCAACCTAACTGTCTTGTAGAATGGCTTCCTAAGGAGTAAAATCTCAAATTATCAGCATGTGCTTATTCTATGGATTTTTACCTCTCTTGTGCAACGTGGATTCATGGAGATTTTTACCTCTTCTCCACCTATTTGAAGTTAGAACTAAATATAAATGATTAACATGCAAATAGAAGAACCATCCTTAACGTATTTTTATTCTGTTGGTCAACGAGTATCACCAACAAGCTGTGCAACATGCAATGTGTACGGATAGGACAACATAACTAACAGGAATTTAAATATTATGTGATGATGTATTTTTTTCCAAAAAAATTATATATTTATTTTATATAAAAAAAAAACTTTAAATTTAATTATCATGTATGAAATAATCTATATCATCTTGCGTGCCATAGCTCGCCAACTGATAGGAAAATAAAATCTAAAAATAAAATAAAATAAAAAGTCAAGACCTAGGTCCAGTCGATTTCACATAAAATTATTTGTTAAGAATTGATAGATAATTTAATTTATTTGACTAAATTATCATGTAACGATTATAAAGTATCAACTTTACATGAATTTAAATGCACATGAGTTTTCATCAAAATAAAAAAATGCAATGGTCTTATCATGATTATATCAACCATGCCAAAGGATTCTAAAAAAATATCACGAGTTTGAAAGAAGGGAACCTTCAATCTCATCAGTGTCTTGACTTTTCTTGAGAGAACAACAATTAACAAATGTTCTCGATTGTTCTAGGTGTATTCAGCTTTAAACTATGTCATTTTTTACTTTCTATATACTCAAAATTTCAATGACAAATCTAAATTTACAAGTTTTTTAAAGCAATTATTGCGGCATTTTCTCAACCCAAATCAGAGAATCAAAAGAAATAACATATAGAAGCTAAATAATTCGCAAATGTGTTAGAATTTTCAGATAATTATCATATTTTTATTATTGATGTTCAAGTGTAAGGAATAGTCTTATATTTTTTTAGGACAATGAGAAATGATGAATTTATAAAAAATAATGAGTTTATAAGATGAAAAACTTATTTAATTAATATTTTAAGATTTTGAGTTAAATGTGATGTCTTCGATTCCACCAATGATAAAAAGCACACAATCAAGAATTCAAAATAAATCGGTAACATTCAAATAGACACCCACCTTTTTTAAAATTTTGTTGGTCAACAATTCTGAGTATATTCTCTCATGATCATCACAAAGAGACAAAGTACGATGGTGTAAGCACCGTACTGTACAGCAATCTGTACGGCTAGGACAACATAACTAACATGGATTAAAAAAAAAATGGTGTGCAATCCTTATCATGATTATAACAATGACGCCGGAGGCTTCTAAAAAATTTCAAGTTTCAAAAGCAGCTAAGGGAAGCTTCGACGTAAATGATCTCAAATAGTATGGATGAGTTCACCAAAAAAAAAAAAATAGTATGGATGAGTTCATGATTTCATATTAAAACTTCATCATTTTGACTTTCAATATTTAATTTATTTAATTACAACGTGAAATATAGCTGGAAATAATTCAATTATTAAACCTAGACGTGAAGCTATAGTACGTAGTACGGACATGTTTTAGTTGCACACGTAAATGATAAGACTATACTATGATATTATGTGATGTTTGATATCTCTCTCGTCTTATATATATGTGTGTGTTTCTTCAATTCTAAAGCTTGATATATATTTTATATTGTTTTTGACTTTCTAATTAAAAACATGATTACTACTATGCACCGCACGCTAATAATATAAGAACTATATTGACACTGAATAATATATATTAATGATATTATTGGACCATCATGTTATTGAGTTCAATTCATATATTACCAAGTCCTTTAATTTAAACTAAATTATAAACTAGCTACTCCAGTAAAAGGGTACAACGAACAAGGACACATATAAAAAACGGCATGTTTCTTTTATGGATAATTGACAGAAGTTATATGAATTAAGTGCTCGTCACATAGCTTATCCAAAATGTTAACGAACATTTATAACATGTTTATCTATATTTATAAAAAAAAAAGATGTACATAATCAAAGACGGCTAAGTATTCAAACGATATCAATTAAGCCTGCTTTCGGACTGAAAACGGTGGTTGTTGCCTTGTTGGTGATTGGGATTTGAATTACACATCAAAATTTCAATTCCAATTGGATATATATAATTTAGAGAGAAAAAAATCAGCATGCACATGGTTACGTTGTTTTGGAGTTGTTTAGCAATTTTTTTTCGGTGACTAGTTGTTTAGCAATTTTAAAAAGTCAAATTGAACATTTTGAAATTTTAAGATACAAAATAATTAAGATGTTATGAATAATTTTATTTATATATTAAAATTAGTTATTAAAATCAATTATTAAAATCAATTATTATGTATTAATATATAAATATATATATATATATAATTTAATTTTTTTAATATATATTTTATATTTTAAAACATATTATACACACGTATTCTCTCTCACCTGCTCTTTAATTTCACATTGCCAATTGCTATCAAATATCAATGCAACATTGCTATAAGTCTTGATAACAACGCAACTTGGCGGCCTATGCCATATGTGAACATTACTATAATACCACTTAATAGGGCTTTAATTAATAAGATAATCAATTAATTGAGTTTTAGACTCGTAGCTAGACAACTTAAAATCTCTGCCATAAAGAAACTTATCTAATTATCCATAAAGAAATTCATTGACTCGATCATATTAATATTATGGATCATCATCATTTAATTAGTAGCCCGACAAAATTTAATTTAAAAAGTGAGTCAATAAATTAAACCATCATAAGAAGAAAACCTTAGACGCAACTTGCAATGCAAGTGTCCAACTCTCGTTTCAAACTTAAAATTTGAGACTTTACGGCGTAATATAAACAACGTATTGAGTCATTCTAACGTTATAATAGTAAGAATAAAAATAATATACGCAAATTGCGATTATTAGTTAGTTATGCACTTTGTAATGTTCAATCACCGTCTGTAAATGATATGTGATGTGTGACAGTATCATGTTGCATATAAAGGACGTAACAAAGATTTTTTTTTTCTAACGTAACAAAGATATTTGATTATATCTAAAAAATATTAGAAAAGTTATTCAGTATAGATGTAAATTGATATCGTATAAAAAAATTTCTTACGATACAGATTTTATATTTTATATTACACAAAAATTAAAATAATATATAAATGTAAACCTTTATATTTTTCAAATAAAATTTACATTTATACCATTTATATATATACCGTATAAATTTCCAAAATATTATCATCAAGATTTTATTAATTGATAAGCTTTTCACGCCTTATTTGAGTTAACCTAGCTTAATTATCTAAACCTAGCTAGCTAGAAGACAAATTAATAAACATATATATACATTCGATCAATCAAATAAATTTTATCCATAAAATATTTGAAGTAGCTAGTTATCACACGAATTAAAGTTTTTAATATATATTTCTATATATATACATATATGATGGCCAATATTTTAACCATTATGTCTCCTATAGTGTTAAGTTCTCATGAAATATACCAATATATAATTTAATTAATCATTTATAAATATTTGATAAGTTAATTAAATTCTTTAAAAAGTTATGTTACTTTCTTGTGTGATAAAATATGTACAAATTTTTTAAAGAGGAGGGGGAAATTAATTAAGAGAATAAAAGAACTACTTGTCTGAAACCTTAAAAGAAAATTATGACACCATTTTTCCAAATTTTTTTAAATATAAAAAGACTCCTACAAAACTAGTATTGTTATTATTATACCCATTATATGTTGCTTGCGGTAGAAAGATACCAATATATAATATATATCTATATTGGGATGAAATGAAAAAAATATTATTGATTAGCACTGCTTCTTATATTGTTGGTATATGCAAATAGTTGATTCCATTACCATACGTCGGCAACTTCTCTTTGAATAATATATGAAATTTGATATGGTTGTGTTTTGCTTAATTTGTGGAACTTCGGAAGTTAAAAAACAGAATGAAAGAGAGATGGCATTAAAAAAATAGCACAATAATATAAATAGACGATGGAGAATTTGACCCTTACATATTTGATATTTCGGTGATATATGATCCATTTAATCTCGAATTTTAATTATAGATTACATATAATAGAAAAATTATTGACAAATAATCACATTTATAAAAGTTCAAATGCTTAAATGGAACAAAAAATGCGAGGGAAAAATACATGTAAAAAATTGAAAAAAAATGACATGAATTGAAGTAGCAATATACTAGAAGCTAATTAACTAATTAATTGCGGTAATGCTACACCTTCATACATCATATTTATAACACGAAAAATATAAATATTAGCACAGAAAAATTCACAAAACACATAAATACAACTTACGATAAAATATAAATAGTTACGTATAGTATAAAAATAGTGTATATCAACATAAAAATTAAAATAAAAAATACAAAAGATATATAATTATGTAGAGTGATATAAATAAATTAATTCAATTAATTAATTAGGTATAGAATATAACTAAATACATAACGATGAGTCAGAAACATGAGCCGATAACGACATGAACGGAACCTCCGCGGAAAGAGGATGTATTAAATATATTTAAAAACTTCACCAATTGAAAGGAAAATGTCAATTTTTTCAATGGATGAAATGCAAGCATGGTTTTACATAAACATTGTTAATTATTATGCATAGGGTAAGAGTAAGAAACTAAGAATCCATCCAAAAAGGTAGGACAAAAAAAAATGAATCTGACTTAATTCTACGTACTTCCTAATAATATCTAGGGTATATATATATAACAATGAAGAAGTAACAAAATTAATTAGGGGTGATCACAAATTTTTTTTGTTATTATTTTAATTTATTTTTACAACAAATTATTATTATTAATGTATCTTCTACTCCTATTAAAATTATTATTCTTGTTCTAATTGTGAAAAAAAAAAGTTTGGAAAAACCTAACGTATGAGAAGATTATGAGAATTGAGATTAGAGAGAAATGGGTTGACTATAATCTAATTAATATATTTGAAGATTATATATCCCAATAATTAATGTAAATTTTTTTTAAATAATTTTAAAGTCCTTTAGACTTTTACTGGGTATAGTGATATTTTCTGGGACCGTTACTAAAGGTGCTAATTTTCATAGGAACACAATTTGAGCCATTGTAAAAGTCAAATTAGAAGGGTTAATTGGGTAATTAACTAATTATTCACTACAATCTAGATGTGTATACAAGTGGTATTCTACATTAAAGAGAACATATAAATTAAGCCAATGAGCTGTAGTGAAGCAAAAGAAAAACATGCAAATTAACAAGTAGGAAGCAAGGCCGAATCTGGATATGAATAAACTGCAACGATAACCCCGCCGGAAGCGAATGACGAATGACAAAATTAAAGGCAGAGTGAAATAAATCATCATTGATGTAATTTTTTAGCTCATTATTTATTACCAAAATGAATATAAATAGTTTTTGGAATACGCACAAAAAAAATCACCTTCACCATGTCACCACCACTTTATTATCCCTCGGAGGCTCACGGCCACAACTTGGCACTCAAGTTAGAAAAAAAGAAATATGTGAATGTTTGCACTTTAATTTGTATTTACTTTAATTAATTTCCTTCTTTTTAATCTTTCTTTACTTAATTTTGATCAATGAATTCGAGCCACATATAATAAAGATAGATAGAGAAAAAAATCAAAATTAAATTTTGAAGAGAACTTAATGATGAGTGTTGTTCCTTTAAAAAAAAATGACGAGTGTTGAAAAGTCGCGTTGTAAGTTTGTGATTGTCTTGTATGTTCTTTACACTGTACTTATTAGAGGTAACCGACTAACAGGTGGGTTTTGATTGCTCCAACCTGCCAATGATGCCATCACCTCCTTCAAACTTAACTGATCATCAGGTTCATCCCTCTACATGTTCAACTTCAATCATCAAAAGCTAGACAGAGTCAAACAAAACATATATTGTATATAATAATAATAAAAGAGTAATAACGTTACGCGTACGCCGTTCCCTTCAAGGCAAGATCAACCTAGCTTTCTTTCCTTTCAAAAAAAAAAAAAAAAACCTAACTACTTTCTTTGATTTGTTTGTTTTTTTAACCCTTTCTTCTCTCTATAAATACCCCCTCCCTGTTCTCCTCAATCATCAAACCTCAAACTCACAAACCGTTTTTTGCTTCCAGCAACAACAACTTCTTCTCTTCAAAACTAGCACTAAGGGAAGAAGCTATTCACTATTCAAAATGCCGAGAAAAGGAATGAGAAGTATCTTCTTCAAACCTTCACCTAATCCGCCACGTCACTCACTACCACCGCCACCACCCTCCCCTCTTCGCACCTTCTCCGAGACACTTATGCAAGAAAACATCCATACCGCGGAGTCTCTTATAACCAAGTGGGATTTTTATAACAATAATATTAATAACTCCGTTAATCCACATCACTCAAATTCCACACCACTCTTCAGTGGAACACGCCAGGATGCTAAACAGTACGTTAACGCCGTCAAGGGTCTACAATCCGCTATGAAGTACCTCGTCGCACAGGAACCCTCCTCTGCTGATCTCCTTCGAGCACAGTCTCTCATGCAAATCGCAATGAAAACTCTTGAGAGAGAGTTTCACCAGATCCTAAAGGCCAATAGGAACTACCTCGATCCCGAAACCGTTTCTAACCACTCTGAAACCGTTTCTAACCGTTCCTCAACGGATTTCCGCAACAGTTTCTCCGATTTCGATGAGATTGTTTTGGATGACGAGTTTCGCCTTGCCGGCGAAGGAGTCGCTGATGCCGAGAGAGCTTCCATGCTCGCCGTCAACGATTTGAAGGCGGTCGCGGATTGCATGATTTCCACTGGCTATGGCAGAGAGTGCGTCAGGATTTACGTTTTGGTGAGAAAATCGATCGTTGATGAAGCTCTTTACCATCTTGGAGTGGAGCAGTTGAGCTTCTCGCGTCTCCAGAAGATGGACTGGGACGTGGTTGAGTTAAAGATCAAGCACTGGCTTAACGCTGTGAAGGTTGCCGTCGGAACTCTCTTCAACGGCGAGAGGATACTCTGCGATAGCGTCTTCGCTGCCACAGCACCGGAGAAACGTATCGCAGAGTCCTCCTTCGTGGAGATCGTTAGAGACGGCGCGATGATGCTGTTTGGATTCCCGGAAATGGTTGCAAAGTGCAAGAAAACGCCGGAGAAGATGTTCAGGACTCTTGATATGTACGAAGCGATCTCGGAAAACTGGCCGCAGATCGAGTCCATCTTCTCCTTCGAATCAACCGCCAACATCCGTACGCAGGCGGTTACTTCCTTGGTGAAGCTCGGTGACGCAGTGAGGACAATGCTATCGGACTTCGAATCGGCGATTCAGAAAGAACCGTGCAAGACGACGACTCCCGGCGGTGGAGTTCACTCGCTCACGCGCTACGTGTTGAATTACCTTTCTCTCCTAGCCGACTACAGCGGCGTCCTAGTTGACATCATCGCCGATTATCCGCAGTCTCCGGTACCGGAATCTTTCTACCGAAGCACGATCGTCCATGAGGATAGTACATCGTCGTCCTTCTCCACGTTACCGCCGCCGGCGATCTCAGAGCGAATCGCGTGGCTGATTCTTGTGGTTCTCTGCAAACTCGACGTCAAAGCGGAACGCTATAAGGACGTTGCACTCTCTTACCTCTTCCTCGCTAATAATATGCATTATGTAGTAGAAAAGGTTCGAAAATCAAACCTAGGATTTCTCCTCGGTGAAGAGTGGTTGGCGAAGCACGAAGCGAAGACGAAGGAGTACGTAGCCAAATACGAGCGCGTAGGGTGGAGCAGCGTGCTCAATTCGCTGCCGGAGAATCCCTCGGCGGATATCACAGCGGAGCAAGCTAAGGCTTGCTTCGTTAGCTTCAAGGCAGTGTTTAACAAAGCCTGCGAGAAACAGTCCGGGTGGATTGTACCCGACCCGAAACTGAGAGACGAAATCAAAGGAACGATAGCTTTGAAGCTGGTTTCCAAGTACGGCGAATTCTACGGGAAGAATAATGTCGGATCGGATTCGGTTATACGGATATTACCCGAAGATATAGGAAAGCAAGTGTCAGATATTTTGTGCGGCATTGGAGATTCGAGTAGAGGCTCGTCGCACCCTTCAACAACATGGTCTTCACGTCGCTCCAACGGAAGGTGAACTGGTGAAGTTAGAGCATTTGTGTTGCTGACGTCACGGATCATAATATACGCAAAAATAGTGTGTATGCTATTCAATTATTTTATACTGTCTGATTACCGTACACGGTTTTCGTTTTGGAAAACAAAAGTAATTTAGTTATGAAAAATGCTACGAAATCAACATTATGAAGTCAATTATGAAGTCAATAAAAAATTAATAATTAAATTATTATTCAAAGTTTATATAAGCTATTATTCTTAATTCATATATTCAACAATAAGTTATTATCTAAAATTTATATAATTTATTATCATTCGTAATATATGTTGGGTTTCTATTAATCATAATGTGTTGTTAGTTTCGTCGTTTTTTCATTACTTATTTTGATACGTATATGGTATGGACGTATGGTATCTATACAATATATACATTTTGATTTTTGACGTGTACTTTTTCATATTCATACGTGAAGTATGCTAAATAATAAATGTGTCGTGCACGTGGTATCAATACTATGGTATTCTATTCACAAAATATACTATTTTTTTTTTCACGCAAAATAAATTAACAAAAAATAATGCTATTTGGGTTATTCATTCAAAATCTGGGCAATGACTTGCACACTCCCTAAGAATCCGTCCCTAGTTGAACTTTGATGATCTTAATTGGGTTACGTTTATTTATTATGATTTTGTACATAGGAAGATTTTATAGGGAGTCCATACAGATATGGTTGACTTAACAATGAGAAGTATTTGTACCAAAAGTAAAAAATAAAAATAAAAAGAGAAGGGAAGGGTATGATTTTCTGGTCATGAGAAACGCAGAGTAAAAAGCTTGGATATAATTAAAGAAGCTAGGAAGGGTAGGAAATTGGAACTTATGAGGTAGAGTTAGAGCCTACAACTACAAGGAAGTAGCAGAAAAGGGTTTTCTTTTTCGGTGAGTGAAAAGGATAATACTTTTATTGGAATTTTCTACAAAAGGCCCAAAATTTGGAAGTAACATTAGCTATTGACAGGTTTAAATCTAAATTGTCGGCCCAAGAGAAAAGATTTGGGTTTTTATTTGTTTTAGTAGTGATGGTTCTAGCCCCCAAAATTTATTATAGTCTATTTTAATGATTTTGGTGGCCCAGCATTTTTCATGTAGGGACTCCACTAAAACTATTATTGAAAATGGTTCATAATGTCATGTAAAGTGTTATGTCACACTGAACTATATACAACCAGAGATCCTACTTTACAAATTAAAATCAATTTCCTAAATAAATCAGAAATCATGTTTAATTAATAGATTGGGTAGAGTATGGTTTACATTAACATTTTTGTGAAGTTGGCCCAACTTCAAGTACGATTTGGTCACCTGCTAAAAAAAAAGTAAGATTTGGTCACAAAAGTTGGCACAAAATTTGGCCACATGAAATGTAATCTTAACCTCCTACTCTCATGGCATGAACCACTTGAAGAATGTTTTGCTATGACAGCTTAACACCAAACAAATGATTAATCAAAGTTCCCTGTGAAGAAGCCAAATAAATCACAGGCTTGAAAACGAAAACACCCTCCATATATACCTGGGATCTATTTTATAATAAGAGAGTTTATATATTATTTTAAGACAATAAACATATAAAAATTAATAAACATCTCTAATAATCTAAACTAAAGCCATGGACCACACTTCCATAGTTACGTAGCTTTCTTATTAAAAGCCAAAAGCATTCTCTTTTCTCATCTCCTTCAATTCATAATACACCAGCCACTGCTGTCACAATTTCACCCTTCTTTTTTTTCTCGTTTATATTTGGAAAAAAACGCTTATTATATTTTTTTCCAAAAATATTTATATTTAAGTATTTATTTTTATTTAGAACATTAAAAAATGATATAAATCAAATATATACATTTATGAAAAATTATGGATAACCAATAATTTTCAAACCAACAAAACAACCCATAAAAAACGAAACATCCATAACCACTATTAATAGAACATTCTATCAATCAATTTTAGAAAGAGAGTATTTGAAATCTACAAACAGAACATTCGAAACCTAAAAAAATAAAACATCTAATTCAAGTTGTTAACTAATATTGATTAAATTTTTATTGGTTATCTAACATTGCTTTATATATATATATTTTTTAATAAGAAGGTAAAAACATTTCTAGGCCATGAATCAACTCAACAAGACTTTAGTGTGTGAATAAACAATGTCTCTAGAAAGATTCTATCTAATAATTCGGCTATAATAATAACGATTGACGGGTCTTCTCTGAGTAATTGTTTCCATAAAGCTATAGACGGATATCATCAGGATAAAATCTAGTATTTTAATTTAATTCTTAAATTTTTTTAATATTATAATTTTAAATAAATCAAACCAATTTTATAAAATTTATATTAAGTTAAATAACTTTATGATTAGAATTTTACTATAATTTCATATTTTACGTTTTTAATTTTATATAAAATCTCGATTTTGACTGCATTTTATACCAGCCATATAAGCTATTGTATATATGTAAATAGATTTTGATATACAAAAAGAAAGCTAAGTTAGTAAGTAGTAGTTGTTGGCATTAAATTTTGGTTCACATGAAATAAAATCCTACGTCAAAGGGAAAGGTTCTGAAGAACATGCCACTTGTATAAATGATAAATCACAACACAAAGGTGAATGGAGAGATATTTACCAAATCCCTCGTCGTCGTAAGAGTCTTGAATTTTGTGTAATTTTTTTTATTTATTTGTAAAAAGTTATTTTTTTAAAATTAATAAATTAAATTCTAAAATTTTCTTTTCATACAATGTTATAAAAGTCATATATAACACTCGCTGAAATAGAACAAGGTAAAAAAAAAAAGCTGGTTCGGACTTATTAGTTATTAGTATATAAATATAAATATGTCATATATGAATAATTTAATTTATTTTAATATATATTTTATATTTGAGTTGGTATATATATTGATTAGCTCACTAATCCCCTCAAATGAATTTTAAATTCGTAAAAGATTAGTCATCGATCGGTCGGGCTAAGAAATATAAAAGAAATTTATATTTTATACTTAAAAATTAATTTTAACATATGATTTTAGTGTAATTTAATACAACGGTACTTTAATCTAACTAGCAGTCTAGCACAGTTGTATGCAGTTGACTTTGGTAACCCCTTCTTTAATCACGGATCCCTTGCTAGCTTTTATTAAAGCCTTCAAATTAATAATCCACATGCCCGAAATCGCCACTTTTTCCTGAAAAATAAAATGGAGAATACATACAGGCTCATCAAATTAACAGATAGTAAATAAATATAATTAAGACAATAATAAAAAAATTACAATAATTCTATGTGAATAAGTGATTTTAGCAAAAAAAATTCAACAAAATTATTTATTTTTATGTTAAATAGAAGACTATTTTGATGTTAAATAGAACTTTATTTATGTACAACTTTTTATACTATTTGACATCGAAATAATATTTTATTTAATATAGAAATAAATGGCTTGGTTGGATTTGGTTGGCCAAAACTACTGTTGTAATAGAAACTTTAAATTTTAAATGTTAAACATAAATTCTAAACCTTTTAAAATGAGAGTTAAAAATTAATTAATCGCTAATATTAACTTAATCTCTCTAAACTTGTTTGTTTGATGTAGACTCCGAAAAAAATCTATCTAATTTTTTTTTTAAAATTTCAATCTCCTTTTTATCATGAAATATAATTAAAACATCGACGGAAATAGACTATTAATTAATTACTATTACTATCATTAATAATTAGCGAATAGCTAAAGCTAGTTAAGCACCTTGGTACGATATATAGATGTGAGTTGTGAGTGCCTTACTTATTTATTTATTTATTGGCATGTCGTCTAAAACACTAAATACATATATATAATCTAATTAATTTATGTCCTTAAAGAGTTGTTAATTGTATTACCTATATCTAGTATTTTCTAATTAAATGATGACCACGTTTCATTGTTGAATCATGCACGGTAGTATAAGTATGGGACAATATATAATTAGCCAATAGCTTGTTCAGCAACTTCACAGTATAGGTCGATATTTGAAATAAAATTAAGTTGATGATAATTTAGAGCCCTAATTTAGAATAGACTTGATGATAATTAAGTTCTGTGCATGTGGAAGAGACTTTTGATTTTGAAAAATTCTAATTCTTCTAATTAGTTAGATAAATTAGGTTACACAATTATTCTAATGAGTTAAGAACCTTATTTGTTTAAAGAGAAAACGACCCAATTTTTATTAATAACTTTTTTTAAAAAAATAATTAGCTACCAAATTTAACTATTATGTATTTGTATATTTTTTAATTAAATAATCAGTTAATAGAAGATCAAGATCAGCAAATAAGTCCTCACCAGCCTATTAAGCTTACTCCTCTAGTTCTCTTTTTTTTTTTTTAATAGTATTATTGTTTTCAAATAAAAGATTATTTTTATGTCAAATAAAATTTTATTTAGATGTAATTTTTTATACTATTTGACATTGAAATAATATTCTATTTAGTATAAAAATAAATTACTTAATAAAATTTGATTGGCCAAAATCACTTGTTCAAATAACATTATCATATTATTTTATTATTAAATAAAATGATCTCATCAGTAAGATATATCTATTTCATATTCCTTTATCTAATAAGTCAAGTTTTTAGGATGAATAATATTATTAAAAAATTGACTGTGTTAGTTTAGCTTGAAGACAAAATAAATTGTGAGAAACTATAAATCTAAAATTTCAGGCGCTTCTTAATTTAATAGGACACGTAGAGAATTTGATTGCCTAATCAAAGTTTAATAAGTAGGCAGAAGTACAACCATACAAAGGCTTAGTTAGTTCCCTTCCCTTCTTTGGAAGGTATAGAATTATGAGAACTCTTATTCTGGGTAAAGAAATCATGAGTACATTGTGTGTGCTTTTGTAATTTAAGCAAACAATCTATATATATATACACAACGCTATTGATAGCTACATTGATTACGCTATATATAATGTAGCTTTCAGAACTTTATTTGGTGGCTTTTGATTATAAAAAATATAGGAATTTTTTTAATTAATTAAAATTTTATTATTATAAAAATATTTTATAATTTTTAAAATTTATAGTTTAAAATTTAAAATAAAATATAATTTCAACAATTAGTTAATAATAACTGAAAAAATGATTTTCTAGTTAAATTCTTTAATTATTTTTTTTTCGGTCCTTTTTATTTTAGAACTCTACAATTTCTTTATTTGAATATGAAAATACCAATAATTTTATTTATACACTAAAATCAATCATTAAAATCAGCCATAAATATATAATACATATAATACATATCAAAATACCTTTAAATTCTAAATCATAAATTCTAAAATAAATTAAACTACACATATATTTTGTATTTCGAAATATATTATATATTGATAGATTTCAATGGCTTATTTTAATAGTTTGACGAGTCTAAATAGGCTAATAAAATTAGGTAATGTGTTGTGATGGCGACACTGCTTTATTTTTAATATATCATTATATTCAGTAAATAAAATATATATCCCTAAAATTGAAATTTCAATAAGATTAATAGAGTTGATTAGTTTTGTAAGGACAATAATGCTAGGGATCATTATTTTTTAGAGTAAAAGAAAAGAATTAGTTAATGTTAGTTTAAAAATAAAGTCAATTTTCTAAAGTCAATTTTTTTAAAAAGATAGTATTTAGCTACTTAGAATTTCTTTTTGTAAAACATGTATTCAATGCATTACAGAAAGATATGTAATAGCTTATTCTAGACATTTCCTTTAATTATCGTGTTCAAGGGGTGAGACTACAACAAATTTTTCGTTGGAATTTTTCCCATCTTAGATATACTCTAAATTCTAAAGATATTCAAATTTCCGGACAAGATTTAGAAAAATATAGGGTATGTATTTATGGATAAAAAAATGTGTGTAAACTGTAAAACATGAAGTTATTTAATTATATTTATTTTTTGAATAATTATTTACTATGTTAATGTAAAATTAATGTAAAATTACTATATATATCCATTTTTTTAAAAAAAAAAAAATTAATGTACATAAATATTCATTTTAATAAAAATAATTTTTATTTTTTTTTTTTATGATTCAAATTGTTTATGTTAGAATTTTATTTCTGTACTCAAATTTCTTGTGTTAAACTTTAGTATTTCTATGCTAAATTTATTATTTTTTGTACTTGATGTGTAGACCTATTAGATGTGAAAATACATATACGGAGAATGAGAAGAGAAGATGAAGTGTCAAACTTTGCAATGTAAAATTTTTTAATAAAGTGTCAAACTTTGCAATGTAAAATTTTTTAACGCATGAATGAAGTAGTCCAACTTTTAACAGTGGAATGAGTCCATTAAAACTTTTTTTTTGGACGTTTTAAACATTAAGAATTAAAATATGATTCGACTAAAACGTTAGTAACCAAAACAGTGATTTACCCTAATATTTTCTATTCAAATATTAAATTTTTACTATATTAAGAAATTATTTTTATTTTTATATATAACACTTAATATTGTTAATAGAGGACATTAAAAGATTCACTGTTTAATTTAAATAGTGAACAATTAGGGCATTAAATAGGTAAATGACAGTAAGCAACCACTTTTGATTGCTTAGAGCCAGAAGTACGTACGAACTTTCCTTCAGTATCACACACCACCCTTCCATTCTTATAAATCACACTCCCCCAAATCCAAATTCTTATCTCAAAACACAAACACTACTCTCTCTCTCTCTTTCTCTCCATGGATCTCATCACTTTACTAACCCTCCTTCCAGCATTGTACTTGTGTTTCCTGATCTGGAACTTGTTCGATCAGAAAAGGGACCAAGAGTGTTACATTTTGGACTACCAATGTTACAAACCTTCTGATGATAGAATGCTAGGGACAGAGTTCTGCGGCAGAGTCATCAAAAGATCCGAATCCTTAGGCCTTGATGAGTACAAGTTCCTCCTCAAAGCCATTGTTAGCTCTGGCATTGGCGAGCAAACTTACGCTCCAAGAAACGTCTTCGACGGCCGCGAATCAAGCCCCACTCTCATGGACGGTACAAAATAAATATACTTATTATTTTTATTTTATATGTAAATTGATTATTAAGATACTACTTTTCTCGAAAGCTTAAGCTGACTCTGTTCTGTTTTGGTTATGGACAGGAATAACTGAGATGGAAGAGTTCTTCAACGATAGCATCGCGAAACTTTTGTCAAGAACAGGTGTTAATCCATCAGAGATCGATGTTTTGGTTGTTAACATCTCAATGCTTGCAGCTCTTCCTTCTTTGTCCTCAAGAATCATCAACA
>JASCZI010090850.1:22300-44189 GCA_036250425.1 Stylosanthes scabra
AATGGGGTGCAGTGCTAGTCTTATTTCTTTGGACATTGTTAAGAACATTTTCAAGTCGCAAAGGAACAAGCTAGCACTCTTGGTAACCTCAGAGAGCTTGAGTCCAAATTGGTATACAGGTAATGATAGATCAATGATTCTAGCTAATTGCTTGTTTCGATCCGGTGGTTGTGCGATTTTGTTGACAAACAAGAGGTCACTGAAGAACAAATCAATGTTCAGATTGAAGTGTTTGGTGAGAACTCATCATGGAGCTAGAGATGAAGCCTATGGTTGTTGCATCCAAAGGGAAGATGAACAAGGTAGACCTGGTTTTCACCTTGGGAAAACCCTCCCAAAAGCAGCTACAAGAGCTTTCATTGACAATTTGAGGGTAATTTCACCAAAGATTCTTCCAACAAGGGAATTGCTAAGGTTCTTTTTTGTATACCTAATCAAGAAAATCACAATGTTGAGAAAAAGTAGTAACAATTACAACACTCTGAAGTCTAGTCCCGGAGTTATAACAACGACGAAATCGCCGTTGAATTTCAAGACCGGTGTGGATCATTTCTGTATCCACACCGGAGGAAAAGCCGTCATAGATGGAATAGGAATGAGTTTAGATCTGACCGAGTATGATCTCGAACCGGCACGGATGACTTTGCACCGGTTCGGAAACACCTCGGCCAGTAGCCTTTGGTATGTTCTAGGGTACATGGAAGCAAAGAAGAGGCTTAAAAAAGGTGAGAGGGTGTTCATGATAAGCTTTGGTGCTGGCTTTAAATGCAATAGCTGTTTGTGGGAAGTAATGAGAGATCTCAAAGGTGATGATCATGATCAGAATGTGTGGGCCGATAGCATTGATCACTATCCACCAGAATCATTGGATAACCCTTTCATGGAGAAGTATGGTTGGATCAATGATGTTGAGGATGTTAGCACTGTTGAGATCCCTGATTTTCTCAAGTAAGCTCATCATCATATATATCATTACAAAGTTTCAATTTAATTATTATTTTCATATCTCTTCATTTGGTTGGGAATTGTAATGATAATAGTCATATAATATATTCATTTTGCATCATACATCATTTGACTCTTATTAACTAACAACGTGCATATGGGTAAATATGTGAGTTAGTTTGATGTATAATGCAAATTGAATATTCATATATTTTTCCATGTAATTTTAAAGAAAGCACAAATTAAATGACGGGGCGCTTTTTTTTTTTTTTTTTTAATTCACTTTAGATTATTTTTTCACATGTATTGATGTTAATGTGTATTTTTTCAGTAATTTTTTTGTGTAAACTATACACTTGTTATTTTTAATTTTCTCTCCCAACAATTGGTGGTTATTTATCCATAAGAAGGAAAGTGGAGGTGGTTATATACATATGAAGAAATATATATGAATGAAGCTTTATTGCATCGCCATATATGTTAATTGGAAGGGCATATTCTACATATGTATTCCTCTCCCTTCTCCTCTCTTCTTCTTTATGTAGTTTTTGTTTGTTTGTATTTAATGTGTTTGGTTTGGGCAATGTGACAAGAAAAGGAAGAAAGAGAGAAAGAAATAATAATAGTAATAATAAAGAAGAAGAAATAAAATCGTCCAACTCATTATTGTATGTTTGTATGTAGGTCTTCTCCCATACAATAACATATAATTATAGGTTTAATTATTTTACGTGTATAATTATTATGTGTATTCTTCCCTTTTGTATATTAATTATTACACCTGAATAAGTTTAACTTATGTAATGATTTGAATGATTGATTAAATTTTGTAAAAAAATTTAAATTTTATAAAAGAAAAAAAGTAAAAATTTATGTGCACTTAGTTTTACATAAAATTATTGCTTTAAAATTGTTAAATTATATTTTAATTAAATATATCAAATCATCTAAAAATATTTAATAAATTATTTTACATGAAGTCGATTACACTACCCAAAAACAATAATAATACATATATGAAGTTATGATGATGGGTGAATTGAAAATATGGGCAGAGAGGAGATAGAGTAGAGAGAATAAATAGGGCCACAAGGTTGATGATGAATTTGCCTTTTATTCACAAGCACCATAAGAAGGGTTATGAAAGACTCACATACATGTGATAAGAATTAAGAACACACTCATAACATATAAAATGGACCACCACCACTACCATCACCTTCTTCAGCGGCAAAACAGGCCTTAGCAGTAGACGAGCATTAAATTTCTTACAGCATGTCATAATTAATAATTTTAACTTGTACTACTTTTTTTATAAAAAAAAAAAAAAATTAATGTAGTTCGATCAATTTGATGAAATTTCAAACAGTGTGACCATTTGAAATCAACTTCTCTAATAGATAGATACAAGAATTAAGTGTCTCTCATTAGTTTTTTATATATGTATTTGTTTTAACTTAATGATGGTGGTGGTGGAAGGTGAGGAGTATTATAATTTGTTGACTTTTGAAGCGGATAACATGAGAAAAATATAATGTTTATATTTATACGAGAAGATAATTTACATTAAAGTAGATTTAAATATCATATTATGGATATCTGTTAAAATAACGCTGAGTTGATCATCAATGGTTCATGCTGAACGTCATCTGATACGAGCAAATGTTTTTAGAATGTGTAACAGTTGAGTAATGTAGTAGAAATCAAATTTTAGGTTCAATTTAGATTGTTAATTTACGTGGAAAATAAAGTGTGAAGAGAGAAAAATAACATTATCAATAATAACACGGCAAACAAGTAAAGGTTTTTCGGTAATTGAAATTAAATATCAATTCTAATAATAAATCACAAGTTTTAGTTTTTTTTTTTTTCTTTTTTAACAAGATAAATAGTAGTAAGTTGGTTATAATCAGAGTAGTTACTAGTTAGGTACGTAGCATTAACTTGGCCCTAGCTTTCTCACACTCCAGCTAGCTTTCTAAAGGAGCAAATGCATATGCTGTAACATTCTGGTGGCACTTTCGAACAATATATATACATATGAATAGAAATTAAATATGGGATTAAAACAATTTGTTAAATTATTAGTTGGGAGTACAGTGATGGATAATTATGAATATATGATTATTAATTTATTATTGTTGGTTTGATTGAATGCGGAAGCTATTACTAAGACATAGACCTTACCTTGATGTCAGATTCTTTCTCATCAGTCATCTCTCACTTTATCAGGGTCTCCATTTTTACCTATACGGTTTGCGATATGAAAATAAGAATATTTTGAACGAAGTTAATAATTAAGTTATTATTTAAAATTAAAAAAATTATTATTCGAAATAAAAAATGTTATCATTCAAAATTATATGAATTATCATCCATAACTCATTATCAAGTGCATTGGCTCCTAACTATATTAGTTCCCAAAACTTTTCCTTTCTCTAAATATATATAAATGATATATATAAAATTATAAATGTTAAATTAAATATTATAATTTTATATTATTTTTAATATGACTATTAAAAAATCATGATTGTATTGGATGGTTAGTCTTTGCCATAATTATAACTTGGCATTACATAGAATTAATGGGAAAATATTAATAATAATATGCTATATGTATCATTGTATATTTTTATACATACCATTTTTAATATAAAAAAATATAAATATCAGTATTTTATTTATATTTTTTTAATTAAAAATAATGTGTGTGAAGTTATATAAATGGGTATTTATCCACATCCTAAAGATAAATGGTTGTGGTGTGTGTATATCACAGACGTACACGCGCAAAGCGTGAAGAAAAGGGCAATATATAATAAAGGAAAGAAGCACAGTAATGAAGAATGCTAGCAGTAGAAGTAATGTTTTAAGTGTTAATTATTAAAGGAGAGAGCAATGAAGAGATGAAGACGAAGATGAAGCATGATGAGTAGCCTAAATGAAACGATTCAGCATCTGCAGATGGCAACAATAAATGTGCGCAAAACAAAGCTAATAAGCCAGCCCTAAGGAGAGTTAGTTGGCCAAACACAACATACGACTAATTAAAGCTGAGTGTTGTGTCTTTGTGTGAATGTGATGCTAATTAAAGGTGCCTATAGAGATTTTATGGAAATTTATCATACAATATATTATTAAATTATTAAGTTTAGCCAACCTGTCTCCTTGATAAAATTATTAATTAAGAAAATTTTTATTAGAAATATAAAGTTTCTAATGTATTTATTTTCTTTCATTAAATGTATATTAAAAAATTTTTTAAAGAGCCAATAATTAAGTTATTATCTAAAATTAAAAAAATATTTAAAATTGAAAAATATTATCATCTAAATAAAATAAAAATAATTATTCATAGAATATATGAGTTATCATTCATAACTCATTAATTATCACCATTAAATACATGGGTAATGCTATTTGAACAAGTGATTTTGGCTAGCTAAATTCAACCAAGTAGTTTATTTCTATGCTAAATAAATTATTATTTCGGTGTCAAATAGTATAAAAAATTGCACATAAATAAAATTCTATTTGACATCGAAATAATTTTTTATTTAGCATAGAAATAAATAATTTAATTAAACTTAATTGACCAAAATTATTTATCCATAGAATTATTATAAATACATTATCTTAAATATGTTGGCTTTAAAATTCTTTTTAAAAAATATAAAAATTTAAAATTTTTTATTAATAATAAACTTACGATAAATTAGCTAAATCCTTAAATTATTAATAGAACCTTCTCATATAACCTACTAACTTCATGCAGATGGTTGTTCTCTAGTAGAATATCCATCACTAATAATTATCACGTTTCATCTCATCCTGAATTATTATTCGCCGAATCGGTAGCTGTGACTGTGTGAGACAATTTCTTACTAATACACCATTCATATATATAAGTATTTGCAAAAGTCAAACATCATGTGAAAACATACAGTTGAAAAATTAAAGAGCTAGCTAGCTAGCCAGTAGCCACAGTTAGGGTTTACTATCATATTTAAATTTAGGAAATTGTAAATTTAATATAATAATAATTTATATGTTGGATACTTAATTATTAACTTGCTAAAATTATTTTACGTTTGCTTTTCAATTTACTCAATACTAATCTAAATTCTAAATCCTAATTCTATTTTTTTCAAAAATAAAATAAAATAGTTCTTTTTTATTTTATTTTTTGATACACATTTAATAGATAAAGACCGAATAAGTGTGTATTAATTAATAAACTAGTAATAATAATATTGGTACTTAGACTTCAAAATGCACCTATCCAAAATAATTACGAAAAGACATGCTACTTAATGTCAGTAATGTTCACATCAATACACATCGTCACAACTCTAGAAAATGAAAGGCTGTTCCCAAAGAAAGTCAATGACATTAAAATTAAAACACTAATGAAAGGACAACATTGACAATCAAAATTATAAGACAAACAATTGCGTTGTTTTAATCAATCATTCAACCATGCATTCACTCACTCATTATCAATCGAATAACTTGTTACATTGTATGCCACCTAACCAGAGTTTACAACATCCATGTGAGAATTTATTGATAATTATGAGTATATATATATGAGTAATAGAATGTAATTAATTTTCAAAATCGTATATCAGTTTCATGCTGATGATCTAGCTAGATTGTTGCATGTGGCATTAAAAAGCATGTTCATGTTCATAAATAATAACATTTAGGGGATGATGTTTTCATTTATCTCAAAAGCGTAGCATATGGGGTATGGCATATGCTAATGTATATGAGCGTTTCTACGCGAATGGGAGCTCCAGCTTCGTTTAAGGATTTACTGCTAGGTAATGGGTTGCGCATCGACACTTGTTTAAGCGGACTAGTTACTAACCACTGTACCAACCTAATTTGGGTTTTTTTATTTTTTTATTTTTTGGACTGAGGTTTTTTCTTTCCAATTTAAGAAACCCCAAACAAGTAAACCGAGCTGTTCCTTCCTTAAGCCCAATTAGCAAAAAAACCAGAATTGCAAATAGAAAGCCTGTTTTAGTCGTGATAGAGGCCTATTAATATAGGACCAATAATTAGCCCCTTTTTATAGTTCGCAAAAGCCCAAAAGCCCAAATCAGCATTTTTTTGAATGTGCCAGCCGAAAGTCCAAGAAAAAAAATGAACGTGCCAGCCACATGTCCAAAAAAAAAAAAAAACGTGCCAGCCGGTATCTTTCAGCTATGAGCACGACACGCATCAGAATTCAGAAATGAAAAATGAAAAATAAGTAAGAAAAGCAATACCAGCACGAACTCTAACTCGAGCTATCTGACTCACTGAGTTCGTTCGTTCGGAATCGTTAACCGTTGTACCTGCCATGGAGAACGAGAAGAACAGCAACGAAACAACGAGCAGCAACAGCAACGCCAACAGCATCAGCATCAGCATCAGCATCGTGGATCCTCTTTCCTTCAAGCTTCTAGTTTCGTGTCCCTCTGCTCTCTCACCCTCACAGGTTCTCTCTCTCTCTCTCTCTCTCTCTCTCTCTGAAGCAATGTGCCTCACTTGGATCATTTTCTGCTTTAAGGTTTCTGCTTCATTCAGCGCTGATTACGACCGGGTCCCTCACTCTGACACCAACTTGGAGAACACCATCTCTCAGGTCGATTGGATCACACGTACACTCTTCCTTATTTTGATTTAATTCTTTGTTTTTATGATTTAGGGTTTTTGGTTGTGTAGATATGGGAGCAGAGAGCTCAGAAAAACAATTCACTCTTCAATGGGAACAAGTTTAGGGTATGTTTTACACTATAGACTATAGATCAGGTCATACATGGAATGGAGGCTATGTTAATTGTTAAGTGTAGTAATTTTGAGGACTTGTCTATGTGGTTCGGGATTTTGTCTTCAAGTGTTCCTGATAGATTGTGAATTGCAGTATGGAGGGTATGAATTGCAAAATGGAAGTGGAACTCATCATGAACCTCATTTGTGCCTCCATCTAGGTTTGACAGATTATAGGTCTCTTCTTAATTCCCCCTCTTTTACATGTTATAATCTTAATTACCATGGTTAGTGATTAAGAGAGGATAGTAATACTGTAATAATTCTCTCGAGCTCAAAAGGCATTTGTTCCCTTCCCCTGGTAAAGGTCTCGGGTTCGAGCCTCTCCCCTAACATATCTTTGATAAATAAATAAATAAATAAATAAACTTTCTTGATGTTGATCTGCATTTGTTTCAGTGATCATATAAACATGACTTTTTAACTGGCACTACTCAATGTTCATAGATTGTTAGAGAAGCGTAAACAAATGATATGTGAATGTGGTAAATTAGTTGTAAAAAAAAGGCATCAAAGTGGTCTTGGGCTGAAAAAGCATGTGAATGATGTATTTGCAGCAAATATAATTTGTTCTGTGTTTGTTTCATACCACTTCAAGCGAAGTTGAAGTTTAATGTTAATGCTATTGTTGCGTTGTATTTCTATTTCATCTTTACTTTCCCTCTTTCGAGTAACTATTGGCTAAACTGTTTTCAGGACTTTTGTGGGAACAAACTTAAGTCCTATGTGGGAAAAGTTTTTGGTTCCGTCAGAAGGTAATTTTATAATGTTATGTCCAGTAATTTATTATGGGGAAGGAAGAAAGGGGACGAAGGTTGAGTTACTGTCTGAAAATAAATATATGATCTCTTCCTAGTTAGCCAGAATTCATTACAATTAGTGTTCAAACATGTTGACTCTGTCTAAGGATTAGATTAGATGTAATCAAAGACTTTATGTTCCTCTATGCCTCCCTTCCTTCTTCATTTCTTATCCTTTAAATCAGAATTAGTCGATTTGTCTTAACCAAGGTTGTCAAATCTTTCTTTTCCATCAGATGATCCCATTCGTTGTCAGCATACTTCCAGTCCTCTAGGAAATGGTGCAGTGGTAGAGACAATAGACAAGAAGATAATTGTTTTACAACGGAGTAACAATGTTGGTGAATTTCCCGGACATTTTGTATTTCCCGGAGGCCATCCTGAGGTATATAGTGAAATGGAAATGTTAGTTTTCTGTTGCTTCTAAACTAGTAGAGCAGTGGTAAATTTCTTTTCAGTGATAATTATGAAATCAGAAGTTAGTTCTGAAACTAGTCTTTGATTTGTTTCTCATTTTGTGTGGATGATGTATTCTTTTGTTCATGTAATCATTTTTGAGAGTACTTGGCTTTACATGATTCTCTTACTTAATGATTCACAGCCTCAAGAAATTGGTATAACTTCCCATCAACATGGCAAGGAATCAATTAACAAAGAAGTTTCACGGGAGATGTTTGACAGCATAGTTCGGGAAGTAGTTGAAGAAATTGGGGTGCCAGCCTCATCCCTTGTAAGTTTCATATGTGCTTCAATATGATTTTGAACCCAAATGTATAGCTTTACCTGTTGAGTGAGTGAACTTTAGAGGATTGAATAGCTTGGAAGACTAAGTATCCAATTTATATCTTTCGACTGCCTTGTAGAGCATCCCAGCTTTCATTGGCATATCTCGCAGGGACTTGAATGTGAGACCGGCTGCCTTTTTCTTTATCAGATGCAATCTTGATTCAAAGGAAGTTCAGAAGTTTTATTCTAATGCACAAGATGGGTATGAATCAACTCAGCTTTATGCTCTCTCAATGGTAAATCCAAAACTTGTTTTACACTGTGTTGCTATGAACTCCACTCATGATAATTATGTCACCTCTCTTTTTCTCATCTAACTTTAAGAGCATTAAGTCTAATGGATTGAAAATTATGACACAGCTACTTGATTGGTGTTGAATTTGGATACTCAATGAGATCTCAAAGTTTACCATTTAAATTATTGTTTCTAAAGTTTTAACATTGAAAATTTCGACACTTTACAAACAACCTTGAAGCCAAATTCATTACTCTGCTTGTTTTGATGGATAGTTAGTTAGTTCTAGTTTCTTGCTTAACCTTGAAGCTAGCATTCATTCATTGATTATTGTGCTTGTTAGGCTGAGTTAGAAAGCATGACTTCGAGGATGCCTGGCTGTCATCGAGGCGGATTTGCTCTCTACAAATTGATGGTTGAAGCCGCCAAAGTTACTTGATCGAAGTTTTTGAGCACTCACAGTTGAATCACTTGGCTTCTCAGGTGACTTTCTTAAATCTTGAGTAACCTTGTTGACGCTGGTCTTGCTGAGTTCAAGCTACCCTAGTTCACAAACACAAAAAGCAGAAGCATAATTTAAGCTCAATTTATTCAGCATAATTGTATACAGATTTTGTATTCTTTCCCAAATAATAAAAGCCAATCTAGTATTGTATCTATGTACACCAAATACAACTGCTGTATCCGTTTTTATACCCAAAATTTTGATTGAGAATACAGTAACTTTGCCTTGATCACCACTGACATTAATATATTTGAAAATAACCATGGACAAGCACACAAAATTAAGGACTTTGGGCGAGCTTCTCGTAAAAGATTTTTTTTGGAATTATCTTTTTTTTAAAGATCTTTTACAAAAGTAGAAGTAATTTTATGTTTGGATATCTCATATAATAATATATTTTTATTTGTCAATTATGTTTGGGTACATCAATATAGAAATATTTTTTTTGTTTATTTATTATGTTAAAAATATTTTTTTTTCGAGTAAAAAATATCTTTTTATGTAAATTGTATTTTCTGAAAAAAAAAATTTATTTTATTTTATTAGTGTTTTTACTTCTACTATTAGAGATTTGCTAAACACATAATTAAGAAAAGATTTTTTTAGCCAAATAATTACGCCCTAAAGCATATAATGAATAGTGAATACTCTCCATGCAAGAGCCATGACTTTTTTTTTTTTTTGGGTCTGGGCTCAATTATTTGGACTTAGTACTCTCCATACAAGAACCTTCTACCGATAAATACTTATATATTTTTGGAGTCATTTTTATAAAAATGTATAATTCATGCTTAAAAAATAGTTGCATTAGTTTCAATAATACAGTTTTTTGGGTAGAAGACTCTGGAATACGTATTAAATGTTCTTTAATTTTTTGGATTATGAAACTACATACATGTAACATGTGGGACTAGGGTAGGGTAGGGTGGATGTGGCCTATCGAATCCAACAAAGTTCCCTTTGCATTAGTTCAAATGTCTCTCTTAAATTTATTACGTATCTCACATTCTCACCTAATATTTTTGTAATTATGCCTCGGGTAAAATTCTCCCCGTCATATGAAAATTGATTATGAACAGGTATGCCTAATATTGTAACATTATTTTCACTGCAAAACCTGTTTCACGTGGATGCTATATATACCACTTCTTCACCCACCAAATAAACATTAATTTGAAGTAGCATTCTTCTACCACCATATTAACTTCAACCATATCTATACTTACTATTAATTAATATTCATTTTTTTTTGTAAACAGTAATTAATTTTCATTACCTGCTCAATAATTGTTCGAGTCAATAGTCAAAACCAGAAACATCATAAATAAAGTGGATACTATATATGAAAAATAATTATATGCATATGAAAATGCAGATGCAGAAAGATTGCAGAATGCTATTTCTGAATTGTGAAATGGGAGTGAGTGAGTGACAGCATTCTCTGAACTTTATTGAGGCACCAAAGACCAATGGATGGGCATATCAATTGGAAAGTTGTTGAATCATAAAGCGCAATCCAAGTTCCACGTGCAACTCATTTTAATATTATTATATTATTGAAATACACTTGTTTTATTTTCTACCACAGCCAGAAATAAATAAATTCATATACTTTAACAAGATTTTAAAAAAATATATATTTATTTTTTATGACCAAACATTTCAATTAAAATTTTCATCTATTATTTAACTAGTAAAAAAATTTAAAAGAATTTTAATTAAATAATAATATGGAGTAAGAATTTTTTTTTCCTTTTCTTGTTCATTTATTTATTGTTTTAAAGTTGCTACAATAATTACATTATATGAACAACATTTACTATTAGAGATTAAACAAACAAAATCAGTAATTAATAAGAATTTTTCTATTTCAACTTACCTACCAGCTGTTTGTCTTGCATATATAGTTGCCTGTTTTAGTGTTTTGTGAATTATTCATTCTTTATAACTAAGTTTTCCACAGAATAATCATAATAATAAAAGAGTTTATTCGGCGGTTTTGTTTGGAATTTTGTTTGGATGCTACTTTCGCAACATGTCATGTCCATGTGACCTTACTTGGCTCTTATTGTATTCTTTTGTTTTTTTTTTTTTTTGATAATTTTATTGCAATTATTTACTATTAATTAACAAATAATGGTTGTCTTCTCCGCCCAAAGCAAGATATACATATACTACTTGGTCATCTTTAATTTCTTTTACCTTTTGTCCATTGCATGCTCCTAAAATGTCGTTTATAGCAAGCCTTAGCATGTTTTAGAGTAGAGTTCAACTAAAAAATTAATTATTTATCGGTTAATATCAATCCATTCTTTTTAAAATTTTATTTTTAACTCACATTAATATTTAAATTAATATTCAAAATTATGCACTAAAAGAATATCTAAAATCCACCAAAAACAACATGCAAAAGTGAAATAGAATGTCAAAAAAAGTGGTGGTTTTATTGGAAGCTACAAGAGAGATGGAAAATATGTATTTGAAATTGAAGTATTATGATCTTGATAAATGTCGATAAAGCAAAGGTAAAAAAAGAATTATTTTAAAAAATAAAATTAAAAGTATAAAAAACTAATTTTTAGATAATCAATATTAATCAATTTTATAATTTAGAGTTAGAATCATAAGATTTAGAGTTAAAAATTTATAATTTAAAACTTAAAATTTAAAATAAATAAAATAATTGACTGATATTGACAAAAAAAATTTGATGACCTAATATTATTCTTACTGCTAAACTAATATTTGCGAGTGAATTGTAGTAGAAATACTAATGTGTGAAAGTCTCTAAAGTTAGATTATTAATTGACTTAATTTGTACTCCTTGGCAATAGTATAATTAGCCTATAGTATTTCATATATTTTTTTTTTGGTGTCCTATAGTATTTCATATACAATTATATTATTCAACACAACTTTCAAAAAAACATATATTATTCAACATGATGACCTTTTTGAAATAATAATTTCCTTTATGTTTATAAACTCAAAAAATTATCAAGCCCGGGGATGTGATATGCACGTTTAGCATCTACTTCGTCACTGAAATAATTGACCAATATTTGATGGATATAACCCAATCTCCCTTTGTTTTAAATCTTGAAATGTCAACTAAAATAATTGGAGTGTTGAAATTTGTTTATGAACATAAATTGATGGCACAAAAGAATGGTGGAAATTTTCTACGATGAAAATGACACACAATTTGGCTTATATGTAATTTTATTGTTTTTCTTTTGCACCCCATCTCATTGTGGGGTAGTGTTTAATTAGACATTTGATAGTTAAAATAATAGTTAAATTAATATAATAAGTAATCAAGGAAGTCAATAAAAAATCAAAAATTAAAAAATTATTATTTATAATTCATATATCTAATAATAAATTATCATCTAAAATTTATATAATTTATTATTCATAATATATATTGATTCTCTATTAATTATAATGTGTTAGTTTCATAGTTTTTTCAGGTTATAAATACTAGAATTTTCAGTCACGCGCACAAAACCACTTGAAAATTGAAATATCAAAATAATAATTAATTATTCTAACTTGGTTTTGAACCTCGCTCATGAATTCTCCCATTTAATTACAGCTTTGGAAGTTGATATCTTATTGGTTGGTGGTAGCCACACGTATTCATGATTTCATACTAATTTTATTTATTTATTTTATTTCACTGCTATATGACTACTATCATTAGAAATTTAATGTATACCACTCAAACATTTATATCTATAAATATATTTAATAATATATAAATAAAATATAAAAATTAAAAACAATAAAAAAAAACGACTAAACAAGTACCACAATAATTGTGAAACCGCTTGAAAATTTTAATTCTAAATTATTCCGAATATACGAGTAGTTCTATTGACTATTATTGATTTGTGAACTGTAATATTAAATTAGTAGATAATTCATAACAATTATTTTATTATTATTCTGAGTAACATAGTCCATTTCCCATCTTATAAATGGACGTAAATGGTCATTGATGATGATGATGAGGCCTTGACAATAGCCCACCCTATCTTACATTACAATTGAAGTCAATAAGTTGCATCAACCACTGAAAGTCTTGAAGGATAATGTTATTATTAGTATAGTAGATAGTTTATACAAAAGTCTTGGTCATGGATAAAAATACCTACTTATAACGGCTGCATATATATATATCTAATAATCATTCAACTAACTAGGTTACTACTTACTACCCTATTATTAAACACGTTCTATAAAGTAATTTAATTTACTAATATTTTCTCTAGTTCCTATTTTTCCCTCTCCCCCTTCTCATATACGTGATATGTATTGTGTATATATGAAGAGTTTAATTATTATATACTAATTAATAGTGTAAAAAAATAAAGTACACAGAATTTTTTTTCACAATTACTAAGCAAAATGTATATGTTGATAAGATTTTTAGTTTAGTAAATATTAGAGTCAAATATATATATTAACATTTTTCTCTCTTAAGATTCACTGCTTTGTTTCTTTCTCTTATCAAATGCATCATTACTATATTTAAATTGTGCATATAAATAACATTTCTCATAAAAAGGGATTATAAAAGAAAGAACAATAAGTCAATAATATAATTTATCTTGTATCTCAAACCGCCGCAAAAATAACAATTTGAATTTGCAAACACCCTAGAAAATAATATATATTTTCTGTGATTGAAGGACATGGATGGGGTTGCCATGCATTATTGAAATTTAATTTTATGGGTATGCATAGAACTATAAAAGAATATATATATAAAGTATAGGAAAATTTTCTGGTATATCGCAAAAAGTGCGGTATACCGTATTTCACCGCTTTTTAGCCGTTGATCTTGATTGATGTTAATTATAAAATAATTAAAATCAACGGTTAAAAATGATGAAATACAGTATATCACACTTTTCCTGGTATACCAAAAAACCTTCCGTAAGTATAAAGATAGATGCCTTATCTCATATGCAAATTGTGATGTAGAGATCATAGGCGTAAATTAAGGCAATTATTCTCTGAGATAGATGAACAAATCAAGGACATGTCATAATGTTAGTTTTTGATACCTTTGGGCTAAGGAAGATATTACTTAATACTTAGGATTATGTTATGCCTTGTAAGTAGTATTAGTAACACAATCTTAGCATCACATGGAAATTTAACTATATAGTATACATTTTTTCAGTGTTTGTCGGGTAAGGTAACCAAAATGGAGTGGTGGAGCATCTCAATTCTCAACCACCATTGCTTAATGCTTTGATATTACTATAATTCAAATCGCGCGTGTGCTTCACGCGGATAACGAGTTCGATGTGTGTGTTATTATTAAGGCCCATTATTATTGACCCAGATTAATTTTCAATTGATATTTTCTAGATAATATTATTTTAATGATAAAAATAATAATACTTTACCTTTTTAAAATATTTAAATTCCAACATTTCCCTTTATACTACCATTCAATTTATTATCACTCCGGATTTCGTAAACTTAAATATTCGTCTCCATGTACTTCTTTTATATAACAATTAGATTGGATGCGATTAATTTTATAAAAAATGTATATATTTAAATTACTTATTAAATTAATTATTATATATTTGTATAATTATATATATTTTTAGTATATATTTTATGAATAGTGTTATGGAATCAAAGTCAGAGAGTCATTAAGGAGTCAATAATTAAGTTATCATCCATAATTATGTGTTGGCTTTCTATTGGTCATAATATATTGACTTCCTAATTTTTTTCTTGTAAAATTCTAGCATGATGACATCATTTTGGTCTTCTAATAAGAATACATTTGTTAAACTTATCATCAGGCGACAAGTGGCAAGTGAGTCATTCAGAATTTATGGCAGGCACATATTTCTTAGCTTAATAATACCATATGTCAACAGCTCATTAGATTACACAGATATTCTCATTGGAAGATAGTTATAATGTCCTCCGAATAGACCTTTCCTTTTTTCTTAGCATAAATAACTGATTTATTTATTTAAAATATAAATAACCTATTTATTGACTAATTTTTTACGTGAATTTTGTATGATTGTAATTTTATTGAAAAACATGAAAATTTATATAATATAATATTAATTCCACTATTATCAAATTTTTTTATAACTCTTTTTTGGTGAATTTTTAAATTTTAACTAAATTGATATAAAATATATAAAATACTTTTTTTAGGTGAACCAAAATATATCTTTTTTGTATTAAAATAAAATATTTTTAATAATTACATATAATTTATTGGATGTGGGCTGCTACGACCGTCCAAAAACGACCATTGGAAGCTCAATTGAGTGGGCCATACTTGTGATAATTGACGTCACTTCTTTCTTCCATTCACATTCATGTTTACTGTCACTAATTATGCTTTTCTTCACTATCACAGTGGCCCATTCAGTGCTATACTGCTATTTGCCACACAAAGTTAAAGATTATCAAATGAAATTGAAAATTACCAACCTAAAAAAAATAGTTAGGGAAAATGTGATGTTACTAAAGTTTGTAATCACATCATTGCAAATTGGTTCCTTTATCGAGTTTAAGTATAATAAATAAAACATAATATTTATTGTATTAAATATTATTTAAGTTGTGCACCTTGGCTACTTGCACACAATACATTGTGTTAAATCAATAAGGTTGACATTAGAAAAGTAAGTCTTCATCTATGTACAAATATATATAATGATTAATTTGATAGTTATTTTTAAAATATATAAAATATTTTTCATTATTTTAATGAATTTTAATAAATAAATAAATATGAAATGTAGTTGAGTTTTTTTTGTCACTTAATGTAGTTGAATTTGTTTATGGAAAAATATAGGTAATCAATATTTTTCTAATCAATAAATCAGACAAAAAAATAAAACATTCGTAACTACTGTTTATAAAATGTTCACGATAAAAGTTAGTAAAATATTCATAATTTTTTTAAAAATAAAACATTCGAAATCTAAAGTAACTAAAAATGGAAACAGAATATCTGAAACTTAAGAAATAAAACATTCAATTTAAATTGTTAGTTGTATTTATTGAATTTTTATTGATTACTTATTTATTATTATGACAATATATAGAATCAACAAAATTGCGCGTACAATTTTTTGTTGAACCAAATAACAAGAGTGAAGTAAAAAAGAGATGGAGGTTTGGATAAGGAAGACAATAGAAGAGCTTCATTGTTACTTGTTAGAGTGAGTCAACGGAAAATAACTGTTCCGTCAATCCAAAGTGAGAAATGAAAGAGAATCCAATCCACTCGCGCAAGTGTGCGCGTGGTTCTGTTATTTTCAGTTTATTTTCTTATTCATTGGACACACTCGTTTTAAGTCTATTATATCTATGTTCTTCTCTTTGCCCACCACTTTGCTATTTCTTTCTCTCATTCTCTCTCCTAAATATATTTCCCCAGATTCTCCATCATATCATATCATATTCATGTGTTCATAAATCATAATAATAATCAACACTCCCTCCTTTCATCATCACCACCTTTTAATTTCCATTTGAGTGTTTTTTATTTTGATTTGGATTCACATAAAGTAGTAGTGGTTGTTGTTGCTTACATGTGTTTTAATTCTCACTAATCTTATTATATAAACCTCTCTTAATTATTTATTATTATTGGTTCTTCCCTCAGACATTACTACCTTTTTTTTCCTTCAAACCTTATATAAACATATACAATCTCTCTTCCTTTTAATTCCCGAATGTTCGTTACAGGGTGTCTAACCAACCTCTCCACCATGCCACCCTCTAATCTCAACCATCAATCATGGTCCTAGAACAGCAAGAAGAAGAAGAAGCACAACGAGGTTAGCTTCTTTTTTAATTTTTGTTTTTTTTTTCTTATTTAATTTCCTTTTATCTAAGTTATGCAGCTTTATGGTTCCTTTTTTGAAACTTTTTGGGATACCCTCTTTTTCATTTTTTCCACAGCAAATGAACAACGTGCAATAAATATATATATAGAATCTTTGGCGTGAGTAGTTCTTAATCCAGATTTTTTTTTTTTTATGATTCTGGATGCAGGAAGATCTAATCTGTGGAGCATTTTGATTAGTTTTTGGTTTTGGTGATGATTGGTATGATAACCCTCTCCCCTTTGAGTTGCTTCAAGGGGATGATTCTTGCAATTTGGGATGAAAGATGCTAGTTTTGATCTGGGTTTTTGCTGGTAGGAAGAAAAGAAGGTTCTGAAATTCAGTGACACTAGAATTATTTAGGGTTCAATCTAGAAAGGGATTCATTGTGTTGGTGAATCCAATGGCTACACCAACCGTGGAGACCCCAGTCGCAGGTGCGGCCATGGCCGCACCTAGCACCGCTCCAAGGAAGAAAATGACCAAGCAATTGACCGGAAAGCGCGACGACACAACCCTACACTCGGCGGCGAGAGCAGGGAACTTGGCTGTAATAAAGGAGACACTTAGTGGTGCTGAAGAGGGTCAACTTCATGAGTTGTTGGCAAAGCAGAACCAAGCTGGGGAAACAGCACTTTATGTTGCTGCTGAGTATGGTTGTGTTGATTTGGTTAAGGAGATGATTCAGTATTATGATCTCGCCGATGCCGGAATCAAGGCTAGGAATGGTTTTGATGCACTCCACATTGCTGCTAAACAAGGGGATTTAGGTATATTTCTTTGGTGATTGTTGTTTTGTGTTCAATTTGGTTTACAAGTTAGACCTTGTTTTGAACCTATTTCTTGATTTCAATGTTTTTGTAGATGTGCTGAAGATCCTTATGGAGGCTCATCCCGAATTGTCAATGACCGTGGATCCCTCGAACACCACGGCTTTGCACACAGCCTCGACACAAGGGCATACCGAGATAGTGAAGTTTCTATTAGAGGCAGGTAGTAGCTTGGCAACCATAGCCAGAAGCAATGGGAAAACACCTTTACATTCTGCAGCAAGAAATGGACATTTGGCTGTTGTAAAGGCACTTCTAGAGAAGGAGCCTGCGGTTGTGACACGGACCGATAAGAAGGGCCAGACCGCGCTTCACATGGCGGTGAAAGGGCAGAATCTCGAGGTGGTGGAGGAGTTGATAAAAGGGGATCCCTCATCAGTAAACATGGTTGATAATAAGGGTAACACGGCTTTGCATATCGCAACCAGAAAGGGTAGAGCTCAGGTAAATTTAAGATTATCCTTGCCATTGTTCTTCTAAATTTTAGACAAATAGTTCATATGAATTGTTCTGAATTGGGATGACAATAAACAGATTGTGCTTGCCTAGAATTTAGTAGGAACTGAGGATTGAGGAAGTAAAATTGGTTTTGCTAGTTTTAATGTTGTTTGGTTTCTAACTCTCATGATCAACTAGAATTGAGTCTAAGAGAAGTGAAAATTTGTAAGATAGAAATATAGAATCAACTAGAATCATTTCAATTGAGTCTGAACTTCCAGTTTTTATTTGTGCAGATTGTGAAGTTGCTTCTTGGACAGAAAGAAACAGACACCACAGCAGTTAATAAATCCGGTGAAAGTGCATTAGACACTGCTGAGAAAATTGGAAACTCCGATGTCAAAGCCATACTTTTGGAACACGGTGTTCAAAGTGCCAAAGCCATGAAGCCAAAACCAACAACAGCAGCTAGAGAGTTGAAACAAACAGTTAGTGACATAAAGCATGAAGTCCATTATCAACTAGAACACACGCGCCAGACCAGAAAGCGCGTCCAAGGCATCGCGAAACGCATCAACAAGATGCACGCCGAAGGGCTCAACAATGCAATAAACTCCACCACTGTGGTTGCTGTCCTCATCGCCACGGTTGCCTTTGCTGCTATCTTCACAGTTCCTGGCCAATTTGTTGATGATCCAAAAAACATTCCTAAAGGGAAGTCCCTTGGAGAAGCAAACATAGCCCCCACGGCCGCGTTCATCATTTTCATTGTCTTTGATTCCATCGCGCTGTTCATCTCTCTCGCTGTCGTGGTGGTGCAGACCTCGATCGTGGTGATAGAGAGCAAGGCTAAGAAGCAGATGATGGCTATCATAAACAAGCTAATGTGGCTGGCTTGTGTGCTTATCACTGTGTCATTCTTGGCACTTTCATTCATAGTTGTTGGAAAAGATCAAAAGTGGCTTGCAATTGGGGTAACAGTTATTGGAACAACTATAATGGCTACAACATTAGGACTAATGTGTTACTGGGTGATTAGGCACAGAATTGAGGCATCAAATTTGAGAAGCATAAGGAAGTCTTCAATGGGAAGCAGATCAAGGTCTTTTTCAGTTTCTGTTATGTCAGATACTGAGATATTAAACAATGAGTATAAAAAAATGTATGCGATTTAGAATTATTATTATTATAGAGCTGCTAAGTCTGGCTCTCTTTTTTTCCACGGCTAGTTGGAGCTAATATATCAAATACAAAGTGAAGCTTCTTAGTGTATATAATTATATATCACTTTGCTCATCCATATCTGTATCCATCTATTTATCTATCACTAGTTCAATACAATGTCCTCGTTGTTTTTCTTCTAGTAGTTTAGTTGTGTTTTGTTTTTTGGCCTTAGGGCCTCCACAGTACCAAAAAAAAATGGTTTGTCCCAAAAAAAAAATAGTTAAATGGAACTTAGATTGCACCTAGACTGAGATTTCTTTCCTTCAAGCCGTAGAATTTTCTTTTTCAATTAACATTATTACTCAAAAAGTTTTTAAACTATTTTATTTATTTTAATTTTAAATTCTAAATTCTTAACTCTAACTATAAACTCTAAATTTGATTAATATTTGCTATCTAAAAATTAGCTTTTAATTTTTTTCTTTTTAATTTATTCTCACATAATTAATTAGGCCATGAATATTTATGAACGATGTTACATGTACAATTTGTTTATCAACTAAACTTAATAAAATTAACTCAACTTCAATAGAAGTTATTTAGTCACTAAATAACATATGATATATATTATTTAGTTAAACTTAATTAAGTAAAATATTTGATCATCTAACTTTTTTAATAAGTACTTTAATGTAAATTGTCTTCTATATAAATATCAGATATTATTTTCATGCTATCCAAGTATCCAGTATCCACTTCAAAAGTCAACAAATTATAATACTCCATTACTCCTCACTTTATTTTCAACAACCACCAACACCAAGTTAAAAAAGCATTAGTATAGAAACTTATTACATTATCAATATAATTTATTATTTTTATTAATAATTAGTTATTGTATTTAAATATATGTATATTCTTAAACTAATAACTAAAAGTCTTAAATTGTTAATTAAAAATATTGATAGATATAAATTAAAATAATAATTATAGATGTATAACTATTTTGTCATGATACCCAAATAAAACAAACACATTAAATACAAACAAACAAAAATTACATGAAAGAAGAGGGGGAGTACATATGTAGTATATACCCTTCTAACATATATATGGCATGCAACAAGCTTAACGGAAGCAGCACTCCACAGCTTTCCTTCTTATGGATATATAACCACCAATCCTTGAGAGAGATAATTATTACAAATAACAAGCATATAGTTTATTTACACAAAAAATTACTTAAAACATACACATTAACATCAATTACAGGTGAAAAAATAATCTAAATTAAAAAAAAAAAGTCCATCATTTTTTTCTTAGCAGATTTCTACTAGAAAAAAGAAACAAATACCATTTAAATTACAATTCATTGATAAAATATATGAATATTCACTTTGCATTATACATTAAACTAACTGACATATTTATCAATACGCACTTTGTTAGTTAATAAGAGTCAAATGATGTACAATGCAAAATGAATATATCTATATCATTACAATTCCAAATCAAATGAGTGATATGAAAATAAATTAAAACATTCTTGATGAGCTTACTTGAGAAAATCAGGGATCTCAACCGTGCTAACATCCTCAACATCATTGATCCAACCATACTTCTCCATGAAAGGGTTATCCAATGATTCTGGTGGATAGTGATCAATGCAATCAGCCCAGACATTCTGATCATGATCATCACCTTTGAGATCTCTCATTACTTCCCACAAACAACTATTGCATTTAAAGCCAGCACCAAAGCTTATCATGAACACCCTCTCACCTTTTCTAAGCCTCTTCTTTGCTTCCATGTACCCTAGAACATACCAAAGGCTACTGGCCGAGGTGTTCCCGAACCGGTGCAGAGTCATCCGTGCCGGTTCGAGATCATACTCATTTAAATCTAAACTCATTCCTATTCCATCTATGACGGCTTTACCCCCGGTGTGAATACAAAAATGATCCACGCCGGTCCTAAAATTCAACGGTGATTTTGTCGTTGTAATAACGTCCGAGCTAGACTTAAGATTGCTGTAATTGTTACCGCTTTTCCTCAACTTTGTGATTTTCTTGATTAGGTATACAACAAAGAACCTTAGCAGTTCTCTTATTGGAAGAATCTTGGGGGAAATTACTCTCAAATTGTCAATGAAAGCTCTTGTTGCTGCTTTTGGGAGGGTTTTCCCAAGGTAGATACCAAGTCTACCTTGTTCATCTTCCTTTTGGACGCAACAACCATAAGCTTCATCTCTAGCTCCATGATGAGTTCTCACCAAACACTTCAATTTGAACATTGATTTGTTCTTCAGTGACCTCTTATTTGTCAGCAAAATCGCACAACCACCGGATCGAAACAAGCAGTTGGTTAGAATCATTGATCTATCATTACCTGTATACCAATTTGGACTCAAGCTCTCTGAGGTTACCAAGAGTGCTAGCTTGTTCCTTTGCGACTTGAAAATGTTCTTAACA
>JASCZI010090850.1:44199-59569 GCA_036250425.1 Stylosanthes scabra
TGGTGAGGTTGTAAACCTTGATGTCATGCCTCAGCTTGTACTTGTTGATGATTCTTGAGGACAAAGAAGGAAGAGCCGCAAGCATTGCGATGTTAACAACCAAAACATCGATGTCTGATGGATTAACACCTGTTCTTGACAAAAGTTTCGCAATGCTATCGTTGAAAAACTCCTCCATCTCAGTTATACCTGTCCATAACCAAAACAGAACAGAGTTAGCTTAAGCTTTTGAGAGAAGTAGTATCTTAATAATCAATTTACATAGAAAATAAAAATAATAGTATATTTATTTTGTACCGTCCATGAGAGTGGGGTTTGATTCGCGGCCGTCGAAGACGTTTCTTGGAGCGTAAGTTTGCTCGCCAATGCCAGAGCTAACAATGGCTTTGAGGAGGAACTTGTACTCATCAAGGCCTAAGGATTCGGATCTTTTGATGACTCTGCCGCAGAACTCTGTCCCTAGCATTCTATCATCAGAAGGTTTGTAACATTGGTAGTCCAAAATGTAACACTCTTGGTCCCTTTTCTGATCGAACAAGTTCCAGATCAGGAAACACAAGTACAATGCTGGAAGGAGGGTTAGTAAAGTGATGAGATCCATGGAGAGAAAGACAGAGAGAGAGTAGTGTTTGTGTTTTGAGATAAGAATTTGGATTTGGGGGAGTGTGATTTATAAGAATGGAAGGGTGGTGTGTGATAATGAAGGAAAGTTCGTACGTTCTTCTGGCTCTAAGCAATCAAAAGTAGTTGCTTACTGTCATTTAATTAATGCCCTAATTGTTCGCTATTCAAAAAGATTTTTTTAAATAAAAATTATTCTTTTAAATTTTGATGTATTTGACAAATTTTTAATAATAAAAAAAGGTAGAATTTTTTTAAAAAAAATTAATAAAAAAAATTATATTTTTAAATAAAAAAAGATGTTTATTTTAACACAATAAAATAAAAAATTACTTTTATATAGACATAATATTTAAATATAATTGATAGATAAAATAATATTATTATATGAGATATATAAATATAAAATTATTTTTACTTTTTTTCAAAATGTTTTAAAAAACATCACTTGAAAGAATCTTTAAAAAGAAACTTTCCTAAACAAATCATTAAATTCTAGTAATGTCCTCTTAACTAGTGTTATGAAAATGACTTCCCAATATAATGAAAAGGTGTTTGCTTCACTATAATGATAAATTTATAGTTACTGGTACAATTAAAATATGGGTAAATAAAAATACACCATGTCAATTATATTATATCATTACTTATACTAAAGTATTTTTATAATTTATTAGTAAAAGAAAAAAATAATATTCTATTTTTATAAAAATACTTAAACATTTAAACATCATTATTTTTATTTTTAACAAAAATTACCCTTTTAAATTTAACAAATATTAGAGTTCAATATAATAATTATTTGAATAGATAAAATTAAATATGTTTAAATATTTTTATAAAAATAAATAAAAGATTATTTTTGTCTGTTAATTTACTAATAAATTATAAGAATGTTTTAATAACAAAAGTAATGATATAATATATTTTCTTAAAAAAAATAAATATTGATGTAAATAATATAATCTGGGTAATATATTTTTATTTGTCCAAGTTTTTATCATACATGTGTCTATAAATTTATTATCATCGGAAGCAAATGCCAAAACAAAAAAGGAATATTTGGATAGAAAATGTAAATGGTTTATTTAAAAGTAAGTTAACTACTTAAATTGCTTATAAAAGTTTTCAAAACCCAACTAAAATGACTCTCAATTGTACGAAATTATTTAAAAATTTGATAAAAATTCAATTTTTATCACGTATTAAACATAACAAAAAATATTTGAAAAATTAGACAATTTTGTGGTGAGGTGCTGGTGTTGGTGGTGCGACCCTATCAATCACCTCTCACCAAAGTTTTACCATGCCCAGCATTAATTAAATAAAATAGATAGATAGATATACACAAAAAGTTATTAATTAAAATTGGCCTCCACCGTCTACCCTGTCTTTCTGTGTGGATATCAAAATCTGGCGGATATGCGTCTCTAGCTTTGTGGAAAACCAATAATTATTCAGAGAAGATGTCTATCATAGTATCATTATCATTATTATTAAATTATGGCCGAATTATTGGATAGAATCTTTCTAGAGACGTTATTTATAATTACACTTAAAATCTTATTGAGTTAATTCATGCCATATATATATTCAAAGGATAAAATAATGTTTTGGTTTTAACGATTGGCTTAATTTTAAATTGATTTTAATGTTTTAATTATTTTATTTTAATTTTAAAAAGTTTTAATTATCCTATTTTAGTGTTAAAAAAATTTCAAATAAGATTAATGTTTCCCCAATATTCAGTTGGAGCTAAACAATTAATTAATAATTCATAGAAAAAAATAAAATAGACGTTAATTTTTTAAGTTAGGAACCGTCGCTAAAAATAAAGGTGCAAGTTCAATTATTGAGTTTTGGCCATCGGTAAGCCGTATATAACACTTTCATGCATTCTCGCGCCACGATGAGGCTCCATAACCGACCGCCAAACCGTCCGTAAGGATAGAAATGCCATTGACAATCCATGTTGGCTATACCAACAACGTAGCTATCGATAGAAGGAAAATTTATTATTTAAATTGATGAGGATGTTGTTTGTACCGATCGTCAAGCTATCGGTACATTTAATTGTTAATCTCGAAATGTTACTAATACTGTCGAGGAAATGATTGTTCGAATTATTTGATTTCATGCCAAATTAATATTTTATCGACGGTCAGGCCATCAATAGGCCGTCGCTAATATTCGTTTAATGAAATGTAGTGTTTTATGGCCGCTCGTAAGGGTAACGCTTAGTTTAAAGGCACGACCCTTCCCTCTTTCTCCGAGAAAACTAGACTTTCTTTTTCAATTTTCTCACTCATGGGAGCTTCGTTTGTAATGCCGTCATTGTCATTGTACTCGTGGTGAGTTTCTCTTCAATTTAAATGGTTTAGTTTTTTTTTTACAGTCAAGTATTTGTGTTTTTGTTACCGGCCCTTAATTTTTGACACCTTTTGCGTTTAACCCATTTTGTATTGTGATGCATTGCAGGTTTTTGGTGCATTTTTTGGTGCTTTTGCTATGTTAAGGTTGGGACATCCGTCGTCTTGATTATTTGGTGTTGCCCAACTTTTTTTTTTCCTTTTCTCCAACCTAGATTCGACCGAAAATATACCTCGAGTTTATTTGTGAGATCCTAATCGGACCCCAACCCTTCCCAACTCAAATATGTCCCTAACGTTTGAAATGTCCTATTTGTATTCCTAATGTTTTGAAATCATATTAATCATGTCCCACCATAAAGTAATACTAAAAATTACTAATGAAGACATGCATATAGATATTAGTTCATAACATTAAAATGTTATAAATGACAATTTTACTTAATTCATGCATATTATTGTTTATCTTACCGAATAAATATAACAAAAAGACCAAAAAAAAGATGCACATAATGCTTCTTCTACCTCATCCTCATCCAAACTTTATCATTCTTAAGTTGTTCGAATGTGATGTAGATTAAAATTATATATAGAAAAGAACAGTGCTGCAAAACCAATATTAGGGAGTCATTAGGAAGTTAATAAGTCAAATTAAGGAAATAATGAGATTGGAGAAGGGAAAGGAAAAAAGAAAAAAATGATATAAACTACTATAAGCTACGAATACTTTTGGCTCTATAAACTTTCTCTATATGAAAGTATTGATTAATTAATTTTGCATTTGAAAAAGAAAATTATTGGGATTTATTATAATAGAGTTGTGGGTGGAACAAAATTGATATAATTTCAAAAATTTAGGGACACAAATAGAATATTTTAAACATTAGGAATAATTTTATAACTTACCGTAAACATGGGACGAAAACGATACTTTATTTATTTTGTTTTATTTAATTTGGAAGTAGTGTGCTAATTTACCCTTCCGTTAACAAAAATGAATTCAAGAGTTTAATTTAAATTCATTAAAATTTTAGGGATTAATTTAGATTAATTTGAATAAGTAAAATTGAATATTAACTCGAACCTTGATGGTTTACCGTATAATTTTTTATGCAGACATAAGTATGACCTCTAGAAAGAATAAAATCCAAACCCGAAACCGCAGAAATGAAATTTTCGCAGCAAAGCCCCAATCTGCATTATTCAGGGGATCGTCAACACGACACGCCGAACTGTATTTAAAAGCTTAGATAAGAAAACAGAAAGAAGAAACCGCAAAAAAGCAAAAGCAGTTTCTGCGTGTAATCGAGAACAGCCATGGACGAAGAATTGCTTGAGCTTCAGCGACAATTCCAATTCGCTCAGCAAGCCAAGTCCAGCATTCGATTATCTGAGCGAAACGTTGTCGAATTGATCCAAAAGCTTCAGCAACTCCAAATCATCGATTTCGAACTCCTTCACACCGTTTCTGGCAAAGAATACATCACTCTCGTAAGCTTCACTGATTTTCACGAAAAAACAAAGCACCGATTAATTTTCATTTTTCAGCTTCTTTTTCGTTTTCTTCTTCTTAATTTCAGATTAATGCTACTCTTTTTGTTTATTTTGATGCATGTGTTGTTAAATTGATATTAATTGAAGTTAAATTGATTTTACGCGATCGCGAAATGTTATCAGGATCAATTGAGGAACGAGATGGTTTCTGAGGTTAGAAAATTAGGGCGCGTTTCGGTGATTGACCTTGCGGACACTACTGGTGTTGACTTGTACTATGTTGAGAAGCAAGCTGAGCGCATTGTGGCGGATCACGCTGAGTTCATGCTGAATCAGGGGGAAATCATGTCCGAATCCTACTGGAATTCGGTAGCCGAAGAGGTTAACGAAAGGCTTCAGGAATGCAGCCAGATCGCGCTCACGGAACTTGCTGCACAGCTTAATGTCGGATTGGACTTGGTTGCGTCGGTGTTGGAGCCGCGACTCGGCACTATGGTGAGTTCACTGAGTCTTCTGTTAGCATTGAATAGCGTTGGAGCTGTTTTGCTATGTTCACTGAATATCTTGTGTCTGTTGTGTAAAATTTAAACGACATTTGAGCTGTTTTGATTAGGTCAGTGAGTGTTTCATGTTGTATTAACTTTGGAAATTGGAATGGCATTGGTGCTGTTTTGATAAGTTCGCCTAGTGTTTCTCATGTGTTATGTTAACTTTGGGACAGGTGAAAGGAAGGCTTGAAGGAGGGCAACTGTATACTCCTGCCTATGTGGCACGCATGAATGCAATGGTTCGGGGGGCCGCAAGGGCCATCACAGTGCCAACAAATTTGACGGTTTTGTGGAGCTCATTGCAGCAGTTACTGCATGAAATGGATGGAACCAGTGGTGTGGCGGTTGATGGATCTTTCTTCCAGTCTCTGTTTAATGGACTCGTGAAGGAAGGCGAGATTCAAGGATCCGTTCGTGCAGGAGTACATTGGACACCAGCTGTAAGTGACATGTTTGAGATCTATTGTGCATTGTCAAAGTGATGTCTATATTAAGGTTTTAGGGTTTCTTTTTTGGGCCATTGTTGTGGTTGAACCCTTGATGATCCTTCTCTCAATGTTTGGTTGGCAATAATTGGTAGCACATTTTCAAATTCTTTTGATGTATTGCATTTCCAGTTTTTTACTCTCAATCCTCTGATTGATAGTGCCCAACGTGGTAGTATTAAACTACTCTGCTATATACTTTGGTGTTAATATTCCTCTTTCAATCATTTGGTGGAATTTATTATGGTTTTCACTTCTTACATCACATGACAGGTGTTTGCCATTGCTCAGAAGGAATCTGTGGATTCATTTTTTTCACAGGTATAGACTTATTTCTCATCACTTCTATTAGTTGACAATATTCAATCTTCTTGATATTTCTAGTACATCATCTGAGCTAGATGGCTATTTAATCCTTTCCAGTTGTATTCTTTGTCTTTGTCATTCACGCTGTGCTGCCTTTCATTGCATTCTTCAGAATTCTTTTATCAGCTATGAGGTTCTGCACAAACTTGGAATTCCACAGCCCATTCAGTTCTTGCAGGTAACTAAATTGTCACCATGTCAAGTTCTTTTTTCCAAATAAAGAACATAATGATCGTGCACCCATTCCTATTATTGAGTTAAAGCACACTCTTTATAGTGGCTTAATCTCTTAGTCTATCATCCCTTAAAGACTGACACACGTCATTCTTTATTTATCTTCTCACAAATTAAAGTTCTTTTGAACTAATTATCATGCTGCTCATAATTGTTTATTTTTTTATTATGAATATATTTTTGTTTAACTTATCTGTTTCGTTTTTTTTAAAGATTTTATCTGAATCTAAAAATAACATGCAGTGTATAGGATATAACATATGTAACATGAATATCTTATCTTATACTATTTGTTTACCTAGCTTATGTGTTGAAGCCTAAGTTTGTACAATCCAATTTAGTCCAGATATCCCGAAGGAAAACCTCTAGTCACCACATTTGTTCACCAATCTATGATAGACATGTTAGATGCTGCTACTGAGGATGCCATTGAACGTGGTAGTTGGTAAGAGCCCTATTATGTTCCTTGTGTTCCTTTATTTCAAGTCATGTTTGTTCATTGGAATAAAATTGATCAAAATGCATTATGTCCTGACATAACTATGTTGCAGGAGTGATTCTCTTTCCTTGTTGCCCGCATCTTTTACACCTCAAGATGCAGCTAAAATGTTGACCCTCTGTCAATCTGTTCAATTGGCTCTCAAGGTAATATTTGAGTTTGATTACCATCTGCCTTGTAAAATTTATGCTCTCCTCTTCTGTTGATAAACATAATTTACCTTGCAGTCTAATAAAGCACACACTTTTGGAGAATTTTATGTATTGAGCAGCAGCTTTATGAAGGTATGGTGTCAGTCATAAGTAATAAAAAGTTACTGTTGAATAAAAGATCAGTATCTGCTACTATTTTCTCATTGGTTTCCTGATGCCATTGATTTTCTTTCTATAGGACATATGTGATCGGGTGGTGAAAGAGTTGGAGACATTAGGTGTTTCAGGGTCTTCTGGCAATAAGATGTCCGATGATCTACAAGTAGCCAATGAAGCAAAAGGGTATGATTCAGGCAGGTTGAATGAGTCCAATGAAATGGCAAGTGATGCTGGTGCCAACAAACATTCTGATAAGGGGTCCAAGAAAAAAAAGGGGAAAGCTGCTGGAAATGCTGCAGCAAATATATCTGAAAGTAGTCCAGATAATCAGGAGCTGACATCCACAAAATCTAAGAAAAACCAGAGAAAGAGCAAGGATACATCAGCACAAACATCAGATTCAAAGTCAGGTTCAAGGAAAGAGTCAGTTAAAATGAAGGACGACAGTCTTAGTAGTCCCTCAGAAGAATGGATCATACAGAAAATTACTACCCTGTTTCCCGAGTTTGAAGAACAAGGTCTGTTGATTCCAACTTCAGATCTGTCCTCTCTTCCTATACGAGTTATTCTGTTTTCTCAAATGCAGTACTATGAATTGATAGGTGTAGATGATCCAGAAACAATTCTTGGGCCTTTGGCTAACAAATTAAGGCCTACGATAATCAGTTCTTGGATGGAGAAAAGGAAGGCATTACTAACACAAAATGCAGACAGAATGAAACGTTTGCTTGATAATTTGCAGAAGAAACTTGATGAGGTTTGCTAAAGTGTCACCTTTTGTTTCGTTCGTTTCCACTTTCTTAGTTAATTTTGCACATCCCCTCCTTATGGTCTTTTATACATACAGTTTACTATCTTAATTGTATTATTCCACGTTTCCCTGGCAGTCTTTCTTAAACATGCAGCTCTATGAAAAAGCCTTGGAATTGTTTGAAGATGATCAATCAACTTCTGTAAGTTCTGTTATGTTTGTTAGAATTTTTTAACTCATTGAATTGTTGAAATGTGTAAATTGACATGTAAATGGTCAGGTTGTGTTACATAGGCATTTACTAAGAGCAGTAGCAACTCCTATGGTGGATATGCTTCTTCATGATCTGGTAATTCTATACTGTGAATTGTTTGTAAACATAATTTATATCTTGAGGATTTAATATGGTCTAACGCAATAGATTCATCATCTGCAGGGTGAGCACAACAAATTGAAGAGTGGAGTTGATGTTCAGGAGTCTCCAAGTTCTGAATCTATTTCACTTAGTCCTGGAGACAGAGTTGCAATTGTAAGAATAAGATGTTATTTGCATCATCTTTCCAGTTTACACTGTATCAACTTCTGTATTGGTATTGTGTTTTCTGATGATCATTAGTAGGAGCCATAAAATGAGTACTTATGTTTGGTTTATTATTTCCTTTTGCAGTCCAAGAGTTTTCCCAAACCTCTTTCAAATAAGGCTCTTGTTGTTGTAGAAGCATTGGAGGGAAAGGTTAGCATTTTTAATTTTGCAATGAATCTTAGCATTAAGGTTTACATATGTTATTTCAATTAACAGTACCAGTTGGGTGAAAATATATTTTTTCTTAAGCATTAAGCTTTTTATCCTGTCTGATTTTTAAACAGTATAATTAAAAATTGAATTTGAATGTTCAAAACAGAGTGTTGAAGTATTCATGGACGCATTTAGAACAGTAGCAGAAGAGAGGTAATGTGTCTATGTTTTTGTTGAATTATCCAGTGCTTCTGTATTGATTCAAACCTTGCTATGTGGTTTGATCTTGAATATTCTTTTTTCCCCCAGTGCATTGCCTTTGAAAAGACTCGACAAGAAACTCGAAAGAACGCTTTTACATTCATATCGTAAGGTATTCATGCTTTCCCCCACATAAATCTTAGTCAGATTATGTTTGATGCTAGATTCACAAATATACTATTGATAACATTGGCAATGTATTAAATAAAAGATTGGTAGATCTACTGGAAATGACCCAAAATATTCATGAAAAAAGTTCTTTTATTTATCAGAGTTAGCCAGCCATTAACTGTTATTATTGTTATTATCAGGAATTAACATCCCAAGTTTCTGCTGAGACTGACCCTGTATCCCTTCTGCCAAAAGTTGTGTCATTGCTTTATATCCAGGTAACATTGGTTCCTTCCACCACTCTCTTTTAAAAGCATCCCATCTCCTTACATTTTTCTTCCACTTTTGTACAGGTTTACCACAAAGCTCTTCAAGCCCCTGGAAGGGCCATCTCTGTGGCTATTTCTCATTTAAAGGTATGTTACATCACACCAAATTTGCATATTTGTTAGGCCTATTTGGGTTTGTATTTATGATGATGATTAATATAGACAAATGTTGGCACCTTCGACAAAACTATATTGCATGCAATCATATAATATTTTACAGTAACGTATTTCGAAAGTCATCGTAGATTTTGGTTCACACTTTAAAACTTTTCAGGATAAGCTCGACGAGTCAGCACAAAAGATATTAACAGATTATCAAGCTGCTACTGTGACTCTCTTGGCACTATTATCAGCTGCACCTTGTGATGTGAGTTCACTTAACCTTCTTGCTTGCTTGTTGCATTTTGTACATCTATTGGCCAACTTCATTCAAAATATTTTTCGCACTAAATTAACTTAATACACTAAATGAGGGAAGTTTCTTATTGAAAAGGTAAGGTTTTAAAATTTCCTATAACAACATAAATTTACATCATCTGCAAAAAGAGCTCCAATTTCGATTTCTTAACAAATGTTCTGCTTGTAGCAAAACTCTTAAATTTTCATCATTTAGGAAAAGCTAGATACGAATTTTAGCTTTCATCCTTTCAATGAACTCTTTGCATAAACCTTTTTAATAGAGTTTTTCGTCTTTAAAAAAAGGAAAAACGTAAACTACTTTTAGGCATTGGAGTTGCTCTTAGTTAACTTTACTCTGAAAAGCTGACCATGTCGGGAATCTTAAAAAGCAATATTCGACTTTTTAAAACAATGTTATGATCACCAAATTTCAATATCACTGAATAATTGGAAAATGTATACATTGTAACTTACTTTGTTTTCGCTCCACTGTTTTATAGGAAGATGATTGTGCATCTGATAGAATTTTGAGTAAAAGGGAACTTCTGGAGAGCCAAATGTCAGATCTCAAAAGCTTGGTTTTGACCAACACACAACAAGCTTCATAGATATCAACGTTTCACACCTCAATCGAGCAGGGGTGCGCCACTATGGTGATGTCTAGTTCCTTAAGCGAAAAAAGCTTATGACAACTCTTTTAAAATTGTGTAGACTAGAGAAAATTATTGCAATTTTATTGAGACAGTTCAAGATCATTTTACTAATTTATCCCGCTCAAAGTTCGATACTCAGGTGTTTTCCACACTTGATTTCTGCTTAACAAACTTTAAATATGCAGAGCCTCACTGATAATACCAGATAATCTGGATTCTGAGGACAACATTTGGTTGAAATACCAAGATCATTATGGTTAGTTCGGGAAACTCACCTTTACTATTAACCTTGATGGTAGCAAGCATATTCTTAGTGTTTTAATATGAAAGGCGAAATAACTTTATAATCCGAAATGAAATGAATATGCTTTTACCAATACTAGTGACATGCAAAACTGCATTTTTTCATGGTTCTGAAAAGCGGATTTGACAGGTTCAGGTTTATTTTTATACAAAATAAATTTACAAAAAATAAATTTACATTTAGAATTATTATCACTTAGAAACCTGCCGTCAAAAAGTCAGTGAAAGAACTAACTGAACTAATAATTAATTATGTTTTGGAGGTAAAATTGGTTGTCTAGGAATTTTTTATTTTGAATTTTAATATAAACAACTTATTATGAGTTGCACAATTTTGAATTTAATATTATAAAATTTCTTTAACTAAAACATTTAAAAATACAAATTATATTTTTAATAATTTTATTATATATCTAAGTATACTTAATTGGCTAAAATAGATGTACACATAACATTATCAACAACCAACTTGATTCTAGAAACCTTACATTTTCTTTAAAAATGTTTTAAGCCCTAGAGAAACAAGTTGTCAAATGTTTATGCATCCCAAGAGTGGGGCTTTTTCCTTGTCTTTCAACAATTGTGCTTTTATGCACTCTCCATCACCTTAGACAAAGAGCAAACTTCTGCTGCTATTTCGTTTTGGCATAATCAGGGAGAATTGCTAAAATCGAACAGGAGAAAGGGCAAAAAATTATACAGAATGACGGAAGTGTAAATCTATGAAATTAAACAACACTCTAGTCTAATGAGTCGTCTCGTCATAAACATGACTGGATCCTAGCATTTTACGATTGATTAAAATCAACATTCAGTCGGCTGCGAACTGTGACGAATAATTCCCAGGAACCACATCCATTATTAACAAAGGTGATTTGCTTTTATGTGCATTGGAGCTAGGGGGCAGACAAAATCTCTCAGAAAACTAGGTTAACGAAATACCTATGTAATATAATTCTTTTGTTCAAATTTGGGCAGTAAAAGAAATGCTTGGATCACTCAGGCGACATATAGTATGTGAAAGCCCAAACTAAAGGAAGACTGATGCTAACGACTTGCTGCAGAATTAAAATCAATAATGAAATTTACAGCTGAAAATCTACAATAAAGGTTCTGATATCCTACTCAATGTTGTGGCAGAGGCGGTCTCTTTTCCAACATTTCATAATGTAGAACAAAGTTATCCTGCAATGATGTTTTTGCATTAGTTAGAGGCCTAAAATAGGATCAGGGTTAAAAAGAAAACAATAAACAAACGAGCACGAGAAATAGTTTTAAGATAATTACTAATACTATTATGTACTAAAGCTAACCTTCCGAACAGTTTCAAATGTGTTTGGATCGAAACAGTGATAAGATCCTCTCTCGTACGTGTTTGTTTTAACAAGCGGCTCCATGTTGGGAACTCTTATGAACCAGAAACGGTTCTCTTTGTGATAATACCAACCTCTATTGTGCCTGAAATTATTGATCAGAGAGAGAGAGAAACAATTTATAAGGGTTACCCATGTATCGACTGAATTAACCATTGATTGTTCCCAAATTGTAATAAACCCACATAATTTGGAAATAGCACCTAACCACAGAAAAATAACATAAATAACAAAAGGATGAATTGGAGGGTATGTGCATACAGCTCATTTGCAGCATATAATTGTGCTTCGTCTTTGGGCATGCTGCAACCAAAATACAAAAAAGGTGGTTAATTATAATACTAAGCAGGACAATTAGAAAACAAGGAAGATTAGTTCCAAACCTGTAGAATATGTAAAACAATGTTTCCACTGAAAACTTTGAAAAGTAACCTTGCTGCATCATGCAATGAACAATAAACAATAAGCCCAAAGAAGGGTTTCGAAAATAAGAGGAATCGGATTCTAAAGCATAACTAAAATCCTCACATGTAAAGCAGGGGGCTGCTTTGCGTAGTAACATTGTGGCACAGTAAACTCTGGATCACCCTTAGCAGGTTCATCGGACCATGGAGACCCAAACGTCTTGTGTAGATTTTCAGATGAATTCAAATTTAATCCAAGTGTAGTAAGATCAATTCCAAGTGCAAGAGATGTCAAGTCCGGATCACTCATCCTGATTACACTTAACAAGCCAAGCAAACCAAATGGATCTGGTGTCGATTGCGCAGTTTGCATACCTTTCATGCCCTGATCCCGAAACGATTGGTTTACAGCTGACATTTGAAGGCGGAACTGGGACTGGTTCTGGTGCTGTTGATATTGCTGGAGGATCTGGTCATACTGACCCATACTAGATACTGTATTTGGAGAATTTAATGGCCTTAATCCAATCCCAGGAGGTCCACTTCCCTATAACAAATCCAGAATTAGTTATAACGGATGAAAATCTGAAAAACTTGCTTCAGAATGAAAATGAAAGTCAAGCAATGCAGACAAAGAACAAGGCTTATTCATTGCAACAATTTACAAAACTTGCAGACCTGCGAATGATAAGTCGAATGTGAAGATGGAAAAATATCCGATCCATGTAGATGTAGAAGATCCTGGTTGTTTACGGATGAAAATGAGACACCACCACTACTCACCGAAGGAGCATGTTGTTGTTGCTGTTGTGTACGATGTGATGAATAAGTTCCCCCCAAGCTAAAACCAGCAGACCTCCCCATCTGCATATTACAAGGATAGAATAATAAGTGAGGAAAGATTTTGATCCTTATATATATATATATATATATTAGTCTTTAAAACATGCAACTCACTGAGAAATGTTGAGATTGCATCATTGGTACAGCATTGTCATGAAGTTGTTCTTTCTGGTGCATATCCATAGCATAATCGGCATTGCCACCTGTAAAAATATATAATATAATATGGTTAATAAATTAAAGATCAGAGAACAAAGGTGACAAAAAAATATGTAGAATCACTAAGTGTCATTTAAACAAAGTAATCCAAGCTCCGACAGTGCAGCATCACAAATTCCTCTGAGATATTTAAGAAACATTTTAGCATCCTCAATAGATCTATAATCAATCATGCAATCACTTGACAAGACACAAACCAGGAACCCAATGCATATTTAACACTGTACACGACTTACAATATGAGAATATAATAAACAAAGTAATAAAACCAAGGAAGGTACTAAAGGTAAATATGCACGTAGATCCATAAAACTTTCCGAAAGAGTAAGTGCATAGTTCAGTCTACAACTCATCTCTCTAAGAAGATACATTTTAAACTAGAAATCATAAGGCAATCATTAAAAGAACTATTTGATAACATAAAATGGCCAAAATTGCCAGCAAGAGTGCATAACAGCCAATCAGGTATGATATCTTTTACAGTTACTACACCTTTGAATCCTGGCAAAGCTGGGAAATCTTCATTTTGAATGCTAAACTCTTGGTTTTGTTGAACAATGGGACTAAGACCCTGCTTTCGTAAAGAACCTGAAACATGTTTGTACAATAAATAACCATAAAATAAAGTGAATAAATGTCTCAAATGCAAAGGAAATTTGTGTTTGCATACCCAATTGTCCTTGAGGCCCTCCAGCAGAACTAGGTCGACTAGTCAGTTGAGGAAAGTCATTGATGTCAAAAGGAGAATTATCACTGGAGTTTACATCATTCAACATACCCATAACATGGCTTTGTGAAAGTGGACCGCCAGCATTAGGGTAAGAATTCCCTAGCATTGAGATCACCTGCGGAGATCCTGATCAAGAAGATCTTGTCAGATGTCACCACAAAGTAATACTTCAAAACCTATGGTAAACTCAAAGGAGTATCATACTATCATAGGAAAAATAATTATGCATTCAACATTTAACATGCATAAAATAAAATAAATATATATATAAATGATTTCATCATGCATTTTACATATAAATATAAATTCTAAAACATGTGGAAGCAAACAATGTGGTTGCATCTGGCATAGAAGGCAAATTAGTTGGACAAGCAGAAGCAAATGCAAATAGAAAATCAAGTCATCTTCTATATATTCATCATGCACAAAGCAACTGCAATGAGGAGCCATTGCATGAAAACATCTTTGTTGATAAGCATTGTTTCAATACCATAGCATGGACATACATAAAAAGACATACCTTGTGGAAGCACGCCACTCATCAGTCGATTCTGTCCTTGTACTCCTAAGCCAGCAGATCCACTGTTTGCACTCAAATAACGTGATGTGAGACCAGGTACGGACAATCCTCCCCCAGTCCTTCCAAGATTCCCTCCACCAACCATGTTTCCCACAGAACTTGTGATTCGAGGACCAGCATTTCCCAAAATTTGGGATACTCCCAATCCTGGAACAGCATTTCGGTTACCAATTGCAGCGGATGTTGGAAGAATCCCAGGAATAGATCCACCAACTCCATTTGTGCTACTACTAAATCCAGGGTTTCCTACAACACTTATACCTCCTCTATTGGTGACTCCCGAGTGTCCATGGGCACTTCCATGAGATAGCTGCAAAAATAATTGACATAGACAAACCCCTGGTAAATTATGTAGCATAGGAAAAGGATGATAGGAAGAAGAGGTGACATTATGCTCAATATTTTATTAACTACTCTACCATTCTATAGAGTAGAGAAACAATCAGATGACATAACACATACCTGAGATAAGGCAACAGGAAGATTGTTGGAACCAAACCTTCCACTAGAAAGGCTACCTGTTTGTTGCTGAACACCGCCGGATGGAACGCTATTTATTGTCGAGTTTCGTGATGTGAGTGTACCAGGCATGTTGGGTACATTAAAGCTCCCATGAATGTTGTGCAGTCCTTGAATGGATCCTGTACCAAGAACCTAGCAATTATACAACTAAATGGGACGAGAAAATGAATTAATGCCAGCAAAAGCTCCCCACCAGTATGATGAAAGACAGGGGAGGCTGCACCAGACT